>CM042748.1:33019156-33029156 GCA_022496165.2 Catalaphyllia jardinei | reverse complement strand
GGATGTCCCGCAAGCCCCCACCGTAAATTTAGGTAGTGCCCCACCACCCCCCAGGGTGTGAATTGTTCGTGATGTTTATGTTTCTTTCAACTTTGTCCCAAGGCAATCGTTAATATGTCAATGTGACGTTCAAATTGCCTCTGGGAATTGCGTGCGGACATCTTTTCCGCGTCTAAAACAAAGGAACAATGAGCAGAATTCTGCCGACTAGTTAATGTCATGCAAATGTCCAAAGTAATGATATCTTATTAAAACACTCCTTAAAAATCAGTGCAACGAGCACTACCTGTCACATTTGTCTACAGATCTAAGCTGAGGTCAAGTACGAAGCACGTACAGCTAAGCTAAGACCGAGATGGTGAACCTAGGAGAAATCTTTCCCGACTTCCATGTCCGCACTAGCGAAGGAGAGCTTGACTTCCACAAGTTCATTGAGGGGTCGTAAGTAGATTTTTTTGAACACAAGTGTATTTATCTGAGCTATGGCGTCTGTGAATCTAGATTAGCCTGCGAGGAGGCTCACCTTTGAGTCACACGCGCGGGCGGCAAAGAGCAAAGCGATCCGGTGGGCTTGTGATGATCCAATGCGCGCTTGTGCACCAATGCGCGCTTCTGCAACAACCTGAGCCTGCTCCCAGGAAGGCCAGATCTAGACAAAATGATTTGTCACTGAAAACGTTTTTATTAAGAGCGCCACAGTCACACGTCGCCAAAGAAAGTTAATACTGTGTCTCTTCCTCCCCTAGACTTGGTAGGCCTCATCAACTCTCACCTTTTAGAAAACAAATCTACTTTCTTTCTCTTGCGAAGGCCGTTCTCTTATCTACTACGCTATTTACTCCTATTCTTCTATAGATACTGTGTAGCTAGCTGCTTAGGGTTGTTAGCTAAATAGTTTTCCTTCCTTGGCGTTTTCTAGGTGTCTGTGAAGAGGCTTTAGTTAAAGTTTTGAACGACTAATAGATCTGTAGTAAACAATAGAATTATTCGCTATCGATTTCAATGCGTCAAAGCTGAATCGTGCGCCCCGGGCTGCCCACCCCGTCAACAACAACGACAACAACAAGATCAGATCTCGCGATAGAAAACTCGTGCCGATAAAAAGATTATTGAATAAAACACCTTTCTAGGAAACTTTTTGGAACCAGCCAAGGGTAGATCATTTCTATTAAATAACATTACCAATGTCGCTGCGGCCGCTGTGCAAATGAAGTTCATTGAAGGGTAAAAGTATTTGGCGAATAAATGCACGAAGAAAAAATATTAGAAACGACATCTTTGATATTGCTTGTTCAGTACCAGCGTGCATAGATTAAGCCCGAGTGGATTTCGAGCGAGTAGATAAACAAGGAAAAGGTTCAATTAAAAGGAAAGATCATCTGTCAGGAAGGTTCTCCTGTACCTCTTTGCATAAGCTCACAAACTTTATCTACGACCCCAAGGGGTATTTTTAAAAAGGGCGTGTTTTCACCCAAACTCGTTCATCTCTAATATGCAAATTACAGCTAAATTCTTTGGTGTTACTTTGGAATAATCAACAAGTTAAAGTGCAGGCTGTATATCTACACACTTTAAGCATGTTGGAGTAAATAACGGGGGAGGGGTCGGTCAGACATGCACGTGAGGAAAAGCGAAGAGCCTCTTATCAGTTTGCCGCGCGCGTGTCACCGCTCCGGCTCACAGTGCCTCTGTTATTTGCGTGCCCGCTCCAACTCACACTGCTGTTGTTACTTGATTACTCGCTCCAACTCACATTGCTGTACCCGTTACGCAGACTAGTTATAATTTATACAGTCGTTTTAAATTTATTTCAGTTGCTATTGTCAAATTGGTCCCGGGACAATGAAATCGTAGAATATTCGAGTGGACTGAAAGTCTGAACGAAGAGATTATGGCAAAGAATAATTTAATCTTCAAACCGAAAATAAGCCTGCAGATATTGTGCAGGTTGTTTGTTTTTGTTCCATTTTTTTTCATTAGAACTGAGACAGCTCTTATGGCCAATATTGATATAGGTATACCTTTTAACAAATGTATGGAGAACAATCAAGGTCATGACGTGAATGTGACGAAACCCTTTTAACAAAGCAAACAAAGATTGTGTAATTTAGATGTTTTATGCTCGGAACTGAGAGGGAAGGAAATAACGTGCGTATGTTCAGTATAAGTACAAGTCTGCTAGCGTTTTATCACGATTGTCGTACATTGATTGGTTACCATACTCATGATCTATTCTGTTGTAGATAATGAGTAGCCAGACAGAGGGCGATTGTTAATGGCGAAGTGTGATTGTTAACAAAATATCGGCGGCTTCTTTGCATTGCAATGATTTAGATGAAATTCAGAGATGAAATTTGTAACATGTTTGGCGCGAAAGACCCTTTCCCTGGCGGGCTCCGTTCACGTGGGGCTTACAAGATTTTATATGTGGGCTGTAATGCCTGCTATTTCGGCGAAACGATCCTGCATTTATACGCTTATGGAACTGAGCATTTAGCCAGTGATAGGGCCTCTCGCGTTTTCAATCATCTGCAAAATTCTTAATATTGTCGCGCCTTGTGTTCAGCAGATTGTTCTCATGTTTTGGTTTACGCCTCCACCAGTTTTCAACTTAACATAAAGGAGACTTCATATCTCTTTAATTCTCATAATTTCACGCTTCGTTTCCAATTAGCATTCTCTACCGCAGGTAGCCCAAGCTCACTATTTGAGCAGATATTAATATCGAAGAGTGCGGGTTAGAAAAGCAATGTTCGACAACTGAAGATATGACCATCAGGCCTTATCCCACTATATGGGAGTTCGGTTGTAAAGTTAATAATTAATAATTCTTCGTTATAAGAGTTTGTATGGAGAATATTCCTGTTGCTTCTAAATGTATGAAATTCGCAATAAAGTTTTCCTTTTTAACTCACCAATGTTGTCTTTTTGTCATTTCTTGTGATTTTGTAGATGCAGTCCAAGGTTTTTCTTGAGCTGCCGCTTTTTCCACCCCTAAAAGCGAAGTGAGGGTTGGAATCCCTCCCAAGACCGGGCTCGCTCTCGGCGGCGATAAATATCGTGAAATTCACGCCACAGTGATCTTTTTCCCAAAAGCTGCTTCGGCGATAAATAAGCGACGTTATCCAGTTCTCGCATCGCTGATTTCTAGTTTTTCGAGGATGTAAATCGCCGTTTGAGTGTACTATGCAACGGCCCGGCTAGACACTGTCAAGGCAGCCCTGCAAAGAAACCCAACCGTCAAGCACGATTTGAAATCGCGACACGACTGGCATGGGACGTAAAAATTGTCACTTCTCAAGTTGCCCGCGGAGCTAGTCATGCAAATCCGGATTAGCTAAATCAGTAAACAACAGCACGTAGTAGGATTCCACAGGTATCGTTGTATTTTGTTCCTTAGAAAAACGTAGCACTGTTAAGTAAGAAGGTCAAAGCCCAAATAAATGAAAATGTTCCAAGACTGGTATATGGTTGAAATCAACTGCGCGGCAGCAGGGATACTTGAAACACTGACAAACGTTTCAAAAGGCAATGTTATCTCCGGATTTGCATGACTAGCTCCGCGGGCTAGAACGAGAACTGGGCTATGCGAGAACTGGATAACGTCGCTTATTTATCGCCGAAGCAGCTTTTGGGAAAAAACCACTGTGGCGCGAATTTCACGATATCTATCGCCGCTGAGAGCGAGCCCGGTCTCGGGAGGGATTCCAACCTTCGCTTTGCTTTTAGGGGTGGAAAAAGCGGCAGCTCAAGAAAAGCCTTGGACTGCATCTAGGAGGCCTAAAACACTACAAAATCACAAGAAATGACAAAAAGACAACATCGGTGAGTAAAAAGGAAAACTTTATTGCGAACTTCATAGATTTAAAGGCAACAGGAATATTCTCCATACAAACTCTTATAACGAAGAATTATTAATTATTAACTTGACAACCGAACTCCCATATAGTGGGATAAGGCCCGATGGTCGATCTCTTACATAATCATATCAGTTGTCGAACATTGCTTTTCTAAGCCGCACTCTTCGATATTAAAATATGCTCAAATAGTGAACTTGGGCTACCTGTGTCTCTACTTGCTATAAATTTGCTTTGTACTTAGGTTAATTGAGGATGATATAAGTTTCTGTCGAAACATGTTTTGTAAACTTCAACGTTTTGTCGATTTCTTAAAATTCTACATTTAGATAAAGTTTCGAACGACTACTGGATATATACTAAAGCATAGGTTATCACAGGCGACGATTAATACGTGACATTAGTCTGTTGACGATTGCGTTACGATTTAGGCCGTTTATAAGACAATGTACGGGAATGCTTCAAAAATTGCTGTAAACGTTACCTGTGGAAAATGATTTTAATAAAAATGGCTTACCTGAGGTTATGTATTAATCGTATTCAACGTCTGGGCTGCCTGTGAGATTATTCGCTCTCGATTTCTATGCGTGATGAATCGGGCTGCACTTTTGTCAACTATCACGCGACAGAAATTGCGAACGCTTGATCTAATCGAAAAGTAGTATAGATCTATTAGCGTTCTATCACGAATGCCGTTCTCTGGTTGGCTACTCTTCTTATTAACTATTATGTTGTAGATACTGAGAAGCCTGGTAGCGTTTGCTTGGTAACAAAATATCGGCCGCTTCTTGCGTTTTCGAAGTGTTCTTGGAGAGGATTTAGATAAGTTTTGAGCGACTAGTAGATTTATAATAAAACAATTAAATCATTCACTCCTGATTTCTATGCGTGATAGTTGACGAAGGCGCAGCCCAAGTCAACTACCGTTAGGTCAGTGTGACACTGATGTCCTTGGCATATTTTGAAGTTTTCAATGCACAGAAACATGATCCTATCTGTTTTATGTAATAAAGAACCAAAAAATGAGCATGACGTCATATATCACAAATATGTAAAAGCTAGGACAGCCGAGAGAAATTCCGACAATTAATTCTCAGTTAAACTAAGGGGGGTACTCCTTGGTCAGATCGTTAAGAACGTATATCGGTTATTGACCAAGTTTGTACACTCAAGATGGCTGGATATTGGCCAAGTTTTTTTTTGTGCGTGTTTATGGACCTAGAAAGAGTCGCGACAAGTCCATAAACACGCTAAAAAGTACGAGGCCAATATCCAGCCATCTTGACTGAACAAGCTTGGTCAATATGGGATTTATTACATGGCTTTTGAGGAAACGTTTCTTGTAAGACACAGCGGGTTGTCCCAAGTGACAAAGATAGCGCTTTCTTGCCCACTCGGGTAGTTAATCAAAGCGATTTGGTTATCTTGCCTGCGGAGCTAACCATATAATAAATCAAAATACTAAGTTTTTGTGACTATAATTATTTAATCGCTTGATGTAGTAATAGCGTTGTGAATTTTCATTGGAAGACTGCAAAGTTTGTTCTATTTTTCATATCACTTTATTATCCAGGCAGTTTTATCTGACAAAATCCAAAATCTCTTTAACATAAATTTCACTATTTTCGGATAGCGGCTTTGCTATGAATCGTTTTCACCTCCTCTGGATATAACACCACAAAATATCTTTGTAAAAGATATAAGCCCAGATCTTAATTTGGAAATTTTCTAAAATTTAGCCATCGTCGTCGTCATCATCATCATCACCAAACCCGTCGTCGTCATCATCGTTTTCGATCATTATGAACATCCTAATGGCACGTTTTCACGGAACGCAAATGTCATAAAGAACCGCAAACGAAAGTGCTGCTGATATACGTAAAATCTTCCATAGATAAACATTCAGTTTAAATTTACTACAACTGTGAAATACTTGGATTATAACAGTTAAACTTGCGTTATTAATTCTTCTAAAGCTGGGCCATCCTCTTTGCCCACCCGGCCGACTACACACCTGTTTGTACCACGGAACTGGGATGCCTGGTTGGATTGATTCCAGAATTTCAAAAGCGCGACGTGAAACTCATTGCTTTATCTTGTGACGATGTGGAGACCCACAAGGGATGGATGGAAGATATCAAGGCCTTCATCAAGACCGACATATTGGACTTCCCTTATCCGATAATAGCTGACAATGGACGGGAACTTGCTGTCAGACTTGGCATGATTGATCCCGAAGAGAAGGATTCCCAAGGCATGCCTCTAACCTGCCGTGCTGTGAGTTTTTCACCTTACTGCAAATATATAGTTTAGAGAATTATGTTAGTGTAACTCTCCTTCCGAGGAGAACGTCATTTAATCTCTAAGCTTTAGTTAAAGGATAGGGGCCTCTACAAATCGTGTGTTTTCATCGTTTGAGGCATGATACTCTGAAACCCAGAAGGAGTTAGATGGGGTGGGACAAAGTTTTAAATTGAAAGACCTGAAGCGACGAAAGTTTGCAATGCCGGCGGAAAGAGCCCCGGGGAACTGAGTCTCTTCACCAATTCAGATCATTTCCAAACGACTTCGTCAATACTGGCTGATGAATTGGCAGAAAAAATGCTTTCGTTTACTTTATTCCCCACCCCCCACATAGGTGTCGCTCAGCCTCCCAGGATGCATTTGAAAGTGTGCGACTGCTACCACACCCACCAGACCACCCACCAAATATATTGCTCGCCCTCCCCACACCCCAACCCGGCCCTCCCATTCTGATACGATGGAAATTTTATGTTGTCGACTTTTCTTTTGCGTTGATCTCAAGTTAATTGCATTCTCTTTTTATTTTAGGTGTTCATCATTGGACCAGACAAGAAGCTTAAGTTGTCGTTTCTTTACCCAGCAACATGTGGACGTAATTTGCAGTAAGTTCAACTATTTGTGTTCTCAAACCAACGAAATATAATGCAGATACCATAACTATAAAGCCAGAAGTTCCTAATAGCGCAATCCCTTTGAATTTAACGTCATGAAGTTTTTGTGCCATGGAGTGTTGAAATGTAAGTTTATAGCTGTTTTGTTTGTAATTCTTCCAGTGAGCTTTTGCGTGTAATAGACTCATTGCAGTTGACTGCCACAAAGAAAGTTGCCACTCCAGCTGACTGGGAGGTATGTATCGTAGAGCAATTACTTTTAGACACGTTAATAAAGTTCATTCATTCATTCACATCATTTGATCGGAGCCAGATAATCCGCGTGCTTGCGTTTAAATTTAATAACAGTTTCTGAACATGTGCAGTGAGAGCAACCGCTGATGAATTCTGATTTATCTTCCAATTTCTCTCCGAGGTCGAGATCACTTGGTGCTAACCAAAATGATCCCTCAACATCTCCACCTCCCAGACCTCTAACCCAACTGCCCCCTCCCCTCTTCCAAACCGCGCCCACCCCTTCCTCCTCCGCTCCCTATTCCCTTGGCCTTGAAACTCTCCACTTATATTGACGTCATTTGAGGGAGATCCTCAAAATTAAGGACAGCTAGTCTCATAACTATTTGACAAACTAATCTGCGCAATGACCTTCCATAGCCTGGTAAGGACTGTATGGTTCTGCCCACAATCAAGGACGAAGAACTCAAAGAGCTGTTTCCTAAGGGGGTGACTGTCAGAGAAATGCCTTCAGGGAAAGGATACATGCGCTATACTCCTCATGATCCTCCGTCAAAGACTGAGACCTCTAAGAAGAGAAATATTGAACTGAATACAGGCATGTCAGTTTGATTTTAAAATGTTGACTGCTGTACACTGAAGATAATCAATGTTTTGTTTTAGGCTATTAGTGCATTAAAATTGTGAATTAGGATGGATGCTTTAATTAATGCGTAAATTAGAACCATGTAATTCACAAGAAATTTTTGAATAAAGTTTTTTGGCACTGCATACTGTCTACTTCTACTTGCGCTCCACTTCACCTCAGTCTGACCAAGCACCGTATGTTATTATCGCGAGCAATTTTAGAAAGTTCCAAATGACAGTAGATCTCTTCAATTAAGGACGTTCGCGCGAAAACATTTTCCAGTCGACTGGATTCTTTGAGTTGCTTCCGTCAGCAGTGCAAAAACATTGGTGCTCACCACTCCGTTTCAGAGATAAAGCGTGTGGAAAACTACCCTGGTTTTGAAAACTTACGTAAAAAAATTACGCGTACGTAATTCAGCATGGTCTACAGGGGTTTATAGTAAAAAATATCGGAAGTTGAATCAACGAAGGCAAACGACCTAAGTTGAGGGGGGGGGGGGGGATAGGGACCTATTAAAAGCCGAAAACAGCTGAAAAAATCCCCTGAAACCGCAAAACCGCAAGACATTTCGTCCAAAACCGAAATAAAAGACTTTACAGAAAAAGCTTCGTAGTCTTTGAAATTTCTCTTTCTTTTATTTCATTTTTATACGTCTAAACCTGTTTTACTTTCCGAAGTTCTTTCTGCGTATTCCCTTGTTAGTGTAGAACTCATCGCAGTCTACAAATTTGCTTGTAAATCGGCCCAAAGACCTATAGCAATGTGAAACTAGAAAAAAAATGCACAATAAAATGATTGTAGGTGATTATTGTTTAAGAGAAACACCACATCACGAAGTTGCTTTTTGATTACCGTTGTCCGAATTTTCCTTTGTGTAGGCACAATGGCAGCCGCATTTTACAACCAAACTACTTTATTTTACAAATGGTGGAACAGAGAATTAACTCTGAAGTGTAAATTTAAGTGCTAATTGAACCATAAATAACCCACTGGGCGTTAGCCCTAGTAAAGGGAATCAGGGAACCACGCGAGGTAAAGAAAAAGTCTTTTGACCTCGGTGGGAATCGAACCCACGACCTCCGGATTAGATTTACCGTTACTCTGCCGACTGAGCTACGAGGTCGGACAGAGAAAGTCGGGCACGCTTTAGGCCGTGAATCGCGGCGAAGAGAAAGTAAGGGTACATATGAATGTTGTGCCGCGTAGCACTAAGAACAGAGAATTAACTCTGAAGTGTAAATTTAAGTGGTAATTGAACCCAATTAGCACTTAAATTTACACTTCAGAGTTAATTCTCTGTTCCACCATTTGTGTTCTTAGTGCTACGCGGCACAACATTCATATGTACCCTTACTCTATTTTACAACCAAACAAACAGTCCGAGCTCTCCTTTGCCTTTATTCCACGTGAACGCCGGAGCGAGTTAGCGCAATGTTATTCCTGCGACGAAAAGACATCAAGCTAAAGCAACTCGATAGTCCAGTCTAAGGCCAAAGTACAGAAGATATTATCCCAGCCGCGTGATATTTGAGAAATAGTCTTTGCTCTGATACTATCTCGAGCTTTTCATAGTCTGGTTGCAGTTGGCAGCCGCCGTTACGACCCGCATAACGGCTGCTAAACCAGACTAAGCTTGTCATCCATTCCTCTAAAAGAAAGGGTAGAATCCTATTAAAGTGGCCCCCTCGGCCTTAAATTTTTAGCGCGACTTCTCGGTGTAACTTCCTTGGCAAAGTCAGAAAAACAGTAAATGCATTGGACGGAAATATCCGAAAAAACCGCAAACATTTTTGACAAAATCCGAAAACCAAAGACTCAATTGGAGAAATCCCGCGAACTGCGCATGAAAGACACCAAAACCGAAAAACCGCAGTTTTAAGTGCAAAGCTGAAAAACCAATAGTCCGGTCTATTAGGTCGAAAATCGTGACAAATCGGGTAAAGCACCAAATTAGGCACAAATGATACTTTTGGCATACAAAACAAATTTAGAAGAGTTGCTACGTGATTTGGCTTTCCAGGGGCGCAGGAGGCCCATAGAAATTGCGCAATAATCAAACACCTACATGAGAGCGAGGCTGTAGCATTAATGTGCTTATTACGTATCAGTTTTGACGAATTCCTTTGTAAAATAACTAATCCACATACTTAAGAGTCATTTTTATGTTTGTGTACATAAAAATTAATTTTCCTTGATCACGTGACACTCCCATAATGCTCTGAGCACGCTTACACCAAGGAGTGTTTTTGTTGAGATTCACACATTTCATTTTTGACTCTTTCCGCTAGATATCGTAAATTGTCGTTATTCAGTGTTGCTCCATTTCTAAGGATTTGTTTTCTGGCAGCCTAAAGTACGGTACA
>CM042748.1:32996656-33006656 GCA_022496165.2 Catalaphyllia jardinei | reverse complement strand
ACTGAGGGACGAAGGTCTTAAATTTTGCGAAAAATTATCCATTAATGGAACGAAAAGGAGAAGACTGGCAAGGCAGCAGATTGTTTTGTAATACGTTCAGGTTGCATTGGGACAAGAATGGTCAAGGTTCTTTCTATTTGGCTGAACCAAATTTACGCATGCTTATACATTAAAAAAATGTGTGAATTAGATTTGATACGGCAGAAATTCGAAGCTCTGTCACATTTCTGTCGGATAATGCGACAAGGCCAGTCGAACGGTTGCAAAATGCGGCAGCCGATTCAGACGTCGAATTTCTGTAGAATTTAATTCACATTAGCTTGTAATTATGTATTGCTGGAAAGCAAACCCTTTTTGTTTCATACGGTATTTAAAAAAAGGAACTGACCATTTTCAAATATTGTTTATATTTCAGTCTTAATCTCTTCAATATTCTCTGCAAAAAGATCTGCGCAGAGAATTCTAAACTCAATTCAAAAACAAATTTCTGCAAAATTTATCTTTGAAAAGGAGCTGATCTCGTAAGATATGAAGGCTATTTTCTGCCTTTTGATTTCAATGCATGTTCCAATGTCGTTAAAACACTGACGGTAACTTGGGCATTCAACAAAATCCGACGAATTCGATTTACTTTATATTTCCGCCTAGCTGTCTTTTGAGATTATCAAAGCAAATGTGATACTACAAATGTGATTTAAATGTTGTTACTACAGGTGCGTTGAGAATCTCCTTAAACTGAACACCTGTCATCTTTCCTTTAATTTTAAAAGAACGCAGTCTCCTTTTTCCATATCAAAGTTTCAAATAAAAAAAATGGAGAGACAATATTACACATTCAGTTTTCGAAAAAACTCACACTTTGCTGCTCTTTAAATCTCCAATTTTTTATTTGACTACTTGATATGAAAATAGGAGACCACCTTTTTTTAAAATTAAAGAAAAGATGACAGGTGTTCAGTTTAGGCAGATATTTACAACGCACCAACGGTAACAACATTTGAATCACATTTGTTTTCCTAGTTAGTCGTATCTTTGATAATTTTGAGCGACACCTAAGCAGAAATATAACGTGAAACCTCGTAAGTTCTTTGCCATGTTAAAAACTTTCAATTCCACGCTTAGATTAACAGTCGTTGCAAGGAAGTACAAATTCGTTGGTTTTATTTTGTTTTTGTTGTTTCTCAGTTTGCTTTATTTCCATACATTACGTCTAAAGGTCCTTTTCCTTTAAAGCAACAACAACGAAGTTCTTTTGCTTTTGTTTTGCTCTGTTTCTGCTTGGCGTTCTAGTTTCTCCGATCGTCCTTCTGCTCCTTGGTCCCAAACACGAGAAAGCAAACGTTTTAATTTCTCACACTTTCAGATAAACGAAAGTAGACATTTTTTCGTCCACCATACACGTCCATGAACATGTTTTGAAAACTACATCTGTAAGTCTCGCTTTTGTAGCTGACAATATCGCCCAAAGTAAAAAAACAAATTATACAATTCCTAATTTTAACATATGTACATTACGCTCGCTTATTTTGGCCTACAGGGCAAAAATCTTCCTTCCAATTTAAACATCTCTTTCAATTCTACCCAGCCGCTTAAAAGAAGAAAGAAGTTTTTCAGCATTTGTTTTAGCGCAATTTTCTAACAACATATGGTGATACGAAGTGCCATTACCGTAACCTATCCTGAGTTAAAGTTATCACATTGCTCTGAGTACACTGTTCATTTTTCGTCATCATGTTTTCGATGTGACCCTAAAATTAGGCAAGGATTGATAAATCCGATGTTTAAACAGGCTAACTTGAATATATATATTTTTATTTATTTGTTTATTTATTCATTTATTTATTAATTTATTTATTTATTTATTTATTTTTGTATATGCTTGTGGCCAAAAATTAAATCTCTACGTATACTCAGAAGAAAAAACAGAAACATATTTCTTTCTCCCGCCACATTTGAAATGCGGTTGGAACTTCGTTTCTTCGTGTTTAATGACATTGAATTGAAATTAATTCAGGTGCTCACAGAAACTTCTACAGAAGACATTCAAACAGAACGACTTTCCCAAAGATCGAGGTTGATATACTACCTATAAGGGTTTCTTTAAGGGATACAGAGGGTAATTTCGGCAAAACAATCTTTCTTCAGAACAATTTTTGAAACCAAAGTGAAAAGATACACTGAGATAACAGAGCCCGCAACATGCAATCTACTCAGCCTTATTAGCTAAAACAACTGAGTTATCCAGATTATGTAATAAGTTGATTATGATCCGTACACCTTTTCTCGCTAACTTTAAATTAACTGTTCGAAATAAACACAGTTAAATTGTAGCCGACAGTGCAGTAGGCCTTACCACAAAGGCTCTGTGACTATACCATCAGTTCAAAGAACAACAAATTCAAAAGTTCCCTCACAATTTCGTTGAAACTCCTGCAGTTGGCGTCAATTCAGGGCGATTTCTTCCGCTCATAATCTTGGTTTCTTCCCCGATCTGCAAACAAAATTCCCCTTTCACGTTTTGGCGATTAAGGCCGCCAACTTTCGCGAAAGTCGGGTCATCAATACACGAGTTCGATCGTAATCTAGTATGAAAAGCTTGTTCTGTGCATTGTAGTTTTCCAGCATCTTTTGGCAATTCAGCAACACTCGCCGTGGGTCGTTGCAAGCTTCTCCCAACATGGACTGTTGCACGACGCTTGGGTGCTGCTGTGTCTGTGAATTACCCAGTAACCTGTTTCACTGGGCAAGCGATGGAAATGACGCGGATCTTTTCAGGGCCATTTCAGATCTTTGCTGAGCATAAATATACCCCACGTTGTGTGGGTCGCAGGATGCTGATCTTTCGAATGGGCGTGGTGTTCCCGGGTGCCGCTTTCTCACCGCGACTGAGGATTTTCCTTGGGAACCCAAAGGCGGATCCTTTCGTTGGACAGTACGCGCGGCACCAGCAGTGTCTGAATGCACCGCGGGAGGCTTTTTCATTCTTAACAGCTCTAGAGCGGCTTTCCTGAAGCGGAGATCTCTGTAGCAGTACAGCAGCGGGTTGACAAGAGAGCTGACCTGCATCAGTAACTCCGACACTCGGATACTCGTACTTGTACGAAGAGCCACTGAGCTACTGACAATAATCCCTGGGACGAACGAGAACAGCAGGACAAGGGTTAGCAAGCCAGTCGTCTTCGCCACTTTCTTGTCTTGCTTGGCTTGAACCAAGGCTGTCACTTGGCTGATTTTCATGAGCATGCTTTTTCGGACTCCAAGGTACACTTGGATGTAGAAGTATACCAACGCAATTGTAGAAAGCGCTCCACACAGGCTTACAGCGGTAACCCAGATGTCAACGCTACCGATATCGACGCCAGCGACTTCCATTATAAAGGGCGGAATCGTTGCGAGTATTGCCGCCAGCCAGACGGTAACCGCGAGCTTTATGATGCGGCTTCTTGTAACAATGATCGCGTACTTGATCGACTTTCGTATCGCCACATACCTCTCCCAGGCGATTGCGGTCAAATGGTACAGTGCACACCAGGAAATACAGTACATCAAATACACATTGACAAGGTCTAAGCCACAGAAATGCTCCAGTGAGACTTGCAGAGCAAGTAACAAATCCATGCTGCTGGAGAATGGTATAGTTACAACTCCCACCAGGAGATCAGCAACAGCCAGGCTAGATAACAGGGTGTACGAGTTTTTCTGGAATCGTTTATCTCGCTTCACAATCAGGATTACGAGGGCGTTCAAGAAAATGATCGCGGGAGAGGCAAAGGATTTCATGCCCACTAAAATCCACAAGGAGGTCGTTTCATTTAAATCCCATGTTAAGTCTGGTGCGTTGGGACAATAAAACACTGACCTGTCTTTGGAGGAGGAGTTGGCTTGCGTCTCTGTATCGTTCAACTCCATGTTGATGGTGTTGCCTGTTTCAATACTGGATTCACTATGTTCAGTTGATCATTTGTCAAAGTGAAATATACGTTGGAAATAATGGTGTAGAAATCTCCATCCACTTTTTTTTGCAAAGAATAAAAAACACTTAGAAAAAGTTCTTAACGATAAAAAATCAAATACAAAACAGTAGGACCAGCTGAATCATATGGATTAGGAAATAAATAGTGCTTATCAAGCGTCCTGATTGGTTAACTTTGTCAGAAGTGACTAGCTCTTCACCTCCAAGCACTTGTCGGTGCATTATCGGAAATATGGTATAATTTTGGTTCACTAGCCAGTATTCCCGCAGCAAACTAAAACAATTATCCACCTCAGTATCGGTGAAAGTGGTGGAAATTTACCCCCACTTCGGTAAATAACTATTAACTGCAGTAACAAATTTTGAATACATCAACGAAAAGCTACAAGATGCATTGGAGATACATTGGATGAATTTTAGCTAATATAGAACAGGGCAGCTGGGGTCGTGTACAAAAGAAAACGCGTTTTAGGCGCACTCTGAAAAGGTTTATTCGAAATATTTGTTTTTTACAGTGTAAGTGGAATTCCTGGAATTAGCTACAATCGTGAAGAAAAGTCTTTGGGACACTTATGTAATGTAGCGAATTATCTGTGTTTTACAATTAAAGTTGGAAACAAGCACTGCTATCCTTTTATAAACGCGTTGCCACCTGCCCCGCCCCCGCCCCCCCTTCCACTCCCCACCCGATACAATGTTGAAAATCAGGTGAAATTCCAAGTAGACCAAAATTCGCAAGGCTGATTATATAGTATAGGAATATATTTTCCAATATTTCGGAATGCACGGCCTTCCTTCTTCAGGGTGTCAAGCCCTGGTCAAACGAACCGGCAAGTAGTCGCAAGTGGACGCAAGTTGAATTTGCGTAGAGACTTGCGTTGGGTGGCCAAACAGAATTGCAAGTTTCCTCACAAATACACGCGAATCGAAGGGGAAAAAACTCAGTCCGTAACTTACGGTACGGACCTCGAACCCGGTTAATAAGAGTTATGTAATTCATTGGCTAATAATAGGTTAATGGATGGCACTCAACTTGGGTGGCCAAACGGTGAAAAACTTGCCTTGACTTGCGTGCAAATTTGACGTCGACTACACTGAGCGCAAGTCATCGCAAGTCCACGCAAGTGCACGAAAGCCCTGAAAGCCCTGCAAGGCCTGGCCAAACGGAGTCGCAAATAGACCCAAGTTTTCAACTTGCGTCTACTTGCGAGTCCGTTTGGCCAGGGCTTTACAGAGAATGACTAATTTTAAACGTTCCAAGTTTAAAATATGGGAAATACGATAGAACTTGTTAAAAGATAAATAGTAACAAAAGACTGAGTGACTGGGGCTAAATAATAGGTAACGATGAAAAAAGTAGCGTAAAAATTTGCAAATTCAAAATATGGGAAAACCTTACAGCCTGGAAACTGGTATTGAGCACCTATAACTATTTCAAATGACCCCCCTATACATAGAAAGCCAACACCCTTTTTTACGAAAGCCCCGAAATTATTCGTAGTATTAATATGTGATACATGCAGTGAGTGGGCATCGTAAACTATAATTTCGTTCAAAGGGTACTGAACCAAATATTAGAAAGTTGTTTCAAACCACTGAAAATCATTTTTTTGTTGTTGTTTCCGAAACAATATTGTGCGACAATTTTTAGTGTTGGACAATGGATTGGTTACTTCTAATTTGCATAACTGAACAGTTCTCAGCAACAGTACTCACTTTAAAACATTAAAATCTGCCTACCTATTTCCGAAAGCCCACGTTTAACACATGCTAAAGTGAAAGTTGTTTGGCGATTGATATTTTTACACTTTTATAGTTGGGAAAAGCTTAATATTGAGCTCTGCAAACTCGGTGACGTGATTTTTGTAAAATAAGTTTGAATCAGGACCATAAATTTCGAGTTGAAAAATATTTCGCTGGTTTTCTTAGTTTTACTTTCTAAACATTGATGAAACGCCACTGAGTACTGTGCAATGAGCAATGAACCCTGTCATCACTACCCAATCCATTGTTCAAGCAGCCACACCTGCCTATATCACAGCACTACTCACGCCGAGAACCAACACCAATGGGCTTAGAGGTACAAACAAATTGCAATTACCGCGTGTTAATAATACACCTTTCAGGAAAAAATCCTTCAAATTTCTTGCCCCCAAATTATGGATACATTAAACGATGACCTTAGAACTACCACCAATATAACCTATTTTAGAAACAACTGTCTCGCCTTCGTTACTAGTTAGATTTATTTCTCTGATTTTTATTTGATTATATTCAATATATAATTTTACGAGCATGTATACACTACTTATTGTACATATATTTTTACTGTATTTATTTCTCGGAGATATTAGCGCTTACGCGCTACTCTTCAATCCGAGTTGAAATAAAGTTTACTACTACTACTACTACTACTACCCGAAGAGTATAGCGCCTCAGTATACTTAAACGCGCTGTAATAACTGTTAAGGTGATTGACTTAAACACCAAATTTGGTGTTAAAATAATTGAAGTGTCTGCACAACTGTACATTACAATGTAAACGATTTGTTACATATCCAAATCAAGCGACCCCATTGTCACTGCCATCACATGCAATAGTTTCTATATATTACTTGAGATCAGCGCCTTTCCCGATGGGTCCAAAACAGTTGAAAAATACGGAAAAGTCGTGTAAAGGCTTTTAGAAATACCCTTCCAATCTCAGATGTTCACATTCTTGGGTACCTGAAATGCATTTAGGGCTAAAAACATCCTCATTGTGCATTTTTCTACCGGACATGAAAATCAGACATGTCTGAATTTCAGTTGAGAAATAAAATGGCACTTTTCAGTGGTTTTTCACAGATTAAATGTGTTTTTTTTTCTCGACTCTGTGAATTTTTCAAGCTATCTTGTGGCTTAATAAAGCTTATCTTATCTTTTCAATTTTTCCCAACGCAAACCTGTGGTGTAAATCGTATTTTGTTTTATCTCATAATCGCGCACGCGGTATTTGAAAAGGACAAACATGTTTAATGCTCAAGGCAGTAATGGACATCAAGCGTTATAGATTATGGTGCACTTGACAAGAATTTCTGAAGAACAGCAAGCAAAAGTCTTTTTTTTAGGGAAACCTCTGAATGATCTGTAGACTGAATATGTGATACATGCAGTGAGTGGGCATTGTAAACTATAATTCCGTCTAAAGGGTCACTGAAAGTCATTTCCCTTTATTTGTTTGCGAAACAATTTTGTGTGACAATTTCTAGTGTTGGCCAATGGATTGGTTACTTCTAATTTGCATAACTGAACAGTTCTCAGCAACAGTACTCACTTTAAAACCTTAAAATCTGCCTACTTATTTCCGAAAGCTGACATTCAACACATGTTAAAGTGAAAGTTGTTTGGTGATTGATATTTTTACATCTTTATAGTTAGGAAAAGCTTAATATTAACCCTCCACACTCGCCGATTACATTATCTCGACAAAAAACATTCTCGACCGGCCAAAAAATTTCGACCGGTAAAAAATTCTTCGATCGACCAAAAATTCTCGACCCACGAGAGGAAATCTCAAAAGATCTTTTTTTGTTGTTATTGTTTTCTTTTTATTTAAACAGCACATTTATTTATTTCACACTCAAAACCAAAATAGAATCTACTAATATAGACCCATTTAATAAGTCTAATATATACAGTTTTCCGCTATTGACGACATACTCGGCCTTTGAAATCCTATTGAAAACTTACAGTTTTAATGACGTCAATAGCGGAAAACTGTATATATTAGACTTATTAAATGGGTCTATAGGACCTAATAATAAATATCAAAAATAAGTAACCAAAAAGATGCAAAAGGTACAGTCCGTCTCCGCCCACAAATAGTTAACAACCATTCACCGAAGTGGAGGTGGCTGGCTAGCGGTGGATACTCGCGGCGAGGTAAATATCCACCGCCAGCCACCGACACTGAGGTGAATAATTGTTTTAGTATATGCTAAAACAGTTAGATAACATACACCAAAAAAAAAATAATTTGGATGATTTCTTCACTTGTCACGGATGCAAACCAGGACGCCATTTTTCCCTTAGTTGCTCGGAGGTAACTAGCAGAGGATATTCGGAGTTTGACTAGCCAATCAGAGGGCGCTTTCAACGCTATCCACTGTTTTAGTTGTATATACTGACAAAGGCTAATCGCGGTGGGCTTAGCTACACGCAGTCCGTGGTTAACCGATCAACTAATCATTGTAACAGATAAAATAAATTACAAAGAAAGTACAACAACTTCAAACCATTAAGAATTACCAGTAATTATCAGTACAATCACACTACAAGGCCATACAAGGTACAACAATAATAGATTAAAGGAATGAAAACAAAATGACATGAAAACGAAAACAGGAGGATACGGAGGTTAACATCGATTCTCAAAAGGTGGATTTACATCTCGCTTGATGGAATGACATCTGGGCTTGATATCCTGAAAAATGGATCTCAAAATGATAGTCTCCACCACTTTTGTCTACTATAACTTTCCATAATTACCCGCATTTTCCATTTCGCTCCCTACATATTTTGACAACTTGATGACAGGTTTTGTGAATCCGGTTAACAGAGAGTTAACAGAGCATATAGATCGTAATAACAAACTTTCAGCGAACTTTGCAGGGAAACGTCACTCATCATCATCATCATCATCATCATCTTTATCATCATTTATTTCTTACTAAAAACATTTTACAGTTGGACTGACCCGCGGATAGCTATGCTAGTCTAGGCGGGCCAGTCAATCATTAGTTACTGTAGAATCTATGAAAACAAAAATATCCGATGCAGTGTTTGCTCAGTTGATGGCGGCGAAGGGCAGAGCTTGTCCAGGGAGGATCAAGAGCAGTATAAACGATAATTGTAGACTTTATTGTTGTCCCTTTAAGATCAAATTCAGAGAATTTAAATATTCCCCCCCCCCCCCCCCAAGGACATTTCCATGCAAAACCTTCAAAATCGCGCTTTCAACGTCATAATTTCGTCCACTCGAACATGCACAATGTGAAACAACCCGCGATCAAAGTCCTCAAACAATAAAAGTACATAAAACATCCGACGACACTTACATTGCTGTGAAGTCCAGTGATCAATGCTTCCGAATTTTGGTCGTCGATGATTCTCTTGTCGTATTCTTTTTTTTTTTTTGTTTTTTAATTCTTAATGCCATGAATTGTAATAAATAAATAAATTAAATTAACTAAATCAAATAGATAAATTGTAATAAATAAATAACAACGATTCCCGTAGACAACAATTCTTGTCTTTTGAGCGCAAACAGTGAAACACGGTAAAAGTCAAGCCTTGCCTGTTGGGAATACTGCCATCCCATGAGGCAAATTCTTTACTTGCACATGTTTTCCAGTTAACAATTTCACGATATTCGCGAAGAATATTCAGGTGCGATAACGCTTTGTCAATTTTTTATACCTCTGTCCGCCTAAAATACGCAAAAACTTACATCTGTTCTGCAGGCTATTGAGGCTGAGAATATCGCCCAAGGTAAAAAAGAACAATGATACAATTCCTAATTTTTTACATATGTACAGTACGCTCGCTTATTTTGGCCAAGACAGTAGTGTAGCAGCTGTTATTGTTTTAGGGCTAGGGGCATTGTTTCAGTTGTTTGTTCTATTGTAGTCTCAAAGGGTAGCGAGCCGTTCATGTCAGACCTTACGAGAGCTGCTACATGACCCGGCCAAGAGAGCGAAAATCTCTTTCGATTCTACCCAGTCGCTTAAAAGAAGAAAGACTGACATTTCCAATATTAAAACAATTATTGGATGAGGTTTTTGTGATATCCTGAATAATCAAGGTCTCGGTAAGGATTGTCAGCCTCAGCCTTCGGCTTCGGCTGATAACCTTTACCGAGACCTTGATTATTCTGGATATCACAAAAACCGAACCTAATAATTGTTTTATTATACGAATGTGAAGAGTGATCATCGCAGTAAATTTTCCAATTTAAGCAATTGGAAAGAAGAAGCCTGAAAAAAA
>CM042748.1:32954472-32957046 GCA_022496165.2 Catalaphyllia jardinei | reverse complement strand
TCAGGCTTCTTCTTTCCAATTGCTTAAATTGGAAAATTTACTGCGAGGATCATACTTCACTTGCATCTATAACTGCAGTTCAAATATGAATTATTTCATATATATATATATCACAAGGTTTTTTATATTAGCTCTGAGTCTTAGAATAGGTTACAAAGCTCCCCCATTTTAAGAACGGTTACTCACCGTGGCTACTCTTACTGTAATATCCACATATGCATAGGTTAGGTTTAAACCGTAGTTATTGTTCATATTGAGTTAATAATCGGGGTGTAAACTATTTAGACAAGTAGTGCATTTTTTGTACACTCCAATTATCTGATGTGCATTTCCTAACATAATGTTACAAGCTTTCATAATCTTGTTATGTCAAAGTGAGTCACAGATTTATTGAATTTCAATAAAACGCGAGTTCAAGATGAAGTACTCCCATACAGGTCACCCTTTGCCCTTTTGACTGACTTATACTCTATTTTGAGGTACCGAGTCTCAAAGCTTTACAACATTGTTAATTTAGCTCCTTAAAGGGGCAGTGTCACCCTACTTAGCAACTTTATAAAATGCCAGAAGGCGTCTTCGCATCAATTGAATTCCAAAAATAATAGTCTAGTTTCGCTATTAGAGACTATTTGAAGGTGCTGAAACTATTTCCTGTCGCCTGTTGCTACGGATGGCAAGGATGGAAATAGATTGAAACTTGAAAAAATTGGCCAATTTTTTCAAGATTTGGTGCTATGTTTTCAAAAAATCCTCAAGAAATTTATTATGGTTAGCCCTCTCTGATAAAATTCATTTTATATCTTCCTCGTAGCTTTACAGAACCATTTCGTTTATGAGGAAAGCCTCAAAGTAATGACTTTAGCACAGAATTGACCTAAACTGCAAAAACCTCGTGACACTGCCCCTTTAACTCGGATAGAATAACGACCTCTCAGGCGGGGATTACGATCCCCGGGGAGAATTGGGGGCCGGGATTACGCCCCTTTGTGCTGTGCAGTGTCAGTTTGTTGACTTGACCTGTGGGAGCACTTTATCCCAAACTCTCTTTACAAAGTTGTAACTGTGTCATTTTTGTTGCTCTTGGGTTGGGATTATTGATGTAGATTTAATTAAGCTGAAAAACTTGTCAGTCAGTCAGGTAAGTAAGTTAGTACGTAAGTATCTTAGTAAGTATGCAAATATGTAGGCCAGCAGATTATCTGCTCTACTTCACGCTCTTGGCACTTACGTTTTGAGCGTCGCAGACATTTTTCGCTTCCCGATTCTTGGCTTTTGTAGATCCACTTGTAAGCAAGTCTTGTAAATACGTTACCAAGTAAGTATACATACAGCCACGGAAGTACGCATGCAAGAATGTAAGTAAGAAACGGCGAGCGAGTGAGCAAAGAGAGCTAGGGAGAAACCAAGCAAGTTAAAGACGTTCGCGCGAATTTTTCCAACATTGATTTTTTTCTGAGACTTAGATGATGAATTAGTTATGTCAGAAATGTAAAAAAATGTGGGGTCACCAACTTCCTTTTGGAGACAAAATGCCAGGAAGAACACCCTAAATCTGAGAAAGTCGGGCTTCGTTAGCGAGTAAAGCCACAGTGTCTGTAATCCCAGAAATATTGCTATGAGCATGAATGTAAAATCTCCCAGCCTTTCCTTTATAATTTTTGTTAAAAAAAATGTGACCCTCCCCCGAGAAGAAGTTAAATTTAAAGTGATCCACCCCTCTTTCCTCCTGAAGAAAATGGTTTGGGGCTGGATTGTGCAACGATCCTGTAGTCCTTTAGACGTGCGCACCTGTTAGCTAGAATAGCAAGTTTATCAAGGTGGAAGGCAAAGTGTTTTGCATGAGACAGTCAAGTCAGAAAACCGCTTTTCAGAAGCTCAGTGCTATGGCATACATTCTGATTCCTTATCACCAGCCTAGCCTCGTCTGACAGTGAGAGCTTCAATGACTCTTAAGGGAGGCAGCCTGGCCGAGCGGTTTAGGGCGCTGTATTTGAAATCTGGAGTCCTCCACCCTACTGCTATCTGGATTTGTTCTCGGTAGTCCCGAGTTCAACCCCTTGGCCGCGTTGTGTAAATAGCCAACTGGTCAGCCTCCCACCAGTTGTGATTCTTAATAGTTTATGTTCTATTTGAAATATTCAGTTACTTATTTACAGTGACCCAATTAGCAGTACAATGCTAAATACAGTTATTATCCGACTCTGATCAGTGAAAGACACTGATTTGTGACGGTGACATTTAATAACCAGACTGCGTTAACTAAGCGTCTCTTTAGCTGTTTCTTTCAGATATTAAAAGGTGTTGTTGTCGTTGTTGTTGTATTTTTCAAGTTTAAATGGATCTAAAAATGAATTCAGTTGGTGCGACTGGGGCTTTTATACAGCTCACTGGTACAAAGCTGATTTAAAGTAGCTATGAACAGTTGGGTTTAAAGGTCAGTTTACAGGACCGGATCCACATCTTAAGCTCAGGGGTGCCGGGGGAGGGGGTGCGATTTTGTTTTGCTTGCCCTGTCGGCTTTTCTTTCCTGAAATAACCCTGCGATGGCTGACTCGCCCCTAGTCGTCTCTCGGT
>CM042748.1:32939472-32951972 GCA_022496165.2 Catalaphyllia jardinei | reverse complement strand
TACAGTTGTTTTACATGATTGTAAAGCGTCTTGAGCACTGGAGAAGAGCGCTATAGAAATAAAGTTATTATTATTATTAATATATTATTATTATTAATATATTATTATTATTATCAATATATTATTATTATTAATATATTATTATTATCAATATATTATTATTATTATTAATATATTATTATTAATATATTATTATTATCAATATATTATTATTATTATTATTATTATCATCAATATATTATTATTATTATTAACATATTATTATTATTATTATTATTATTATTTTATTATTATTATTATTATTGTCCTTTTTATAAAACGTTGGCAGACAATGTTTTAATTAAAGCAAGATGGTCTGGTCTGTTGACCCACCTAGATTAGTATAGCTACCAGCGGGCATGTTAAAATTGTTAATTTACTTTGAAAACAAAATAAAATAAATGTATGTAAGTATATGTATGTATGATGTTTATTTTTTCCACATTAATGCTAAGCTAGTGCGTATGAATAGCTACTATGAAGATTGACATGTAACCTCCACACTGTTATCTAAGCGACAACTTACTTTCCAATCTACAGGAGTGGCAACTTTCTTTGTGGCAGTCAACTGCAGCGAGTCTATCACACGTAAAAGTTCACTACAAATAAAAGAAAAAAACAAAAGTTAAATATTATTTATTACAAGGAACGTTTTCCTTTTTTCTTTTTGTAGGAATTCTTGAGGGAATGCTGAGAAGAACAAAAAGGTAATTGTTTCCTATGATATTAAACAACAAAAAGAAAAAAATATTTATTTACACTTGAAGCTCTCAGGCACAAAATCGCAATTAACAGTGCACAAGTTTCGAAATACACTTAGGCTGAGCAACCAATTAAATGGTATCACTGGCAAATGCTTCATTGACAGGGATATATGCATTGGGCGATTCCAGAAAATATCCATATCATTAGCATGGGTTGGGGAGGGATTGTTGGAGTGGAATTCTGAACTTCAGATGAAGATAATTTTTTTTAAATGAAAGCCATTCACTCTGGGGTGAAGTTGTTCTTGTTACCGCTATGTTCTTTCGAACATCAATGTAATTGTCCCTTATGTAAATAGTAGTTTATCATATATGATATATTGGTTATATTGGTTTAAATTTTTAATTTTTTTTTCTCAGAGAAACTAGCTATCCTTAGCTACTCTTTTAAATCCGAGGTGAAATAAAGGTGATGTGATGTAATGTGACGTGATGAGTATCGGACTAAGCTTTGACTTGACGAAGCTTGTGAAATGTCATTGATGAAAACTACGGACGCTTATAAGTTTGCTTCTTCACCGCTTCAATTGATTAAGTTTGGAAGATCATGTGTTATCTTCTTCGCGTGATTAAAAGGTTAGTTTCTCTTTTGTTGTTATTCCAGTAATGATTCGTTAACTAAAAATTTATTTCATGCAGATGTTAAAAAGTGTCGAGTACAAGAATATCCACATTTGCATTTCTTCCCGCGTTAAGTGTCTCATGCCAATTTGTATACACCAGCTTAGGTCTTCTATCTTTTTGCGAACCAAACAACTGTGGCTAAATTTTCTGTTGGCTAATTAAATTAAATCGTGTTGTTTTGAGTAGAGTCGTTTATCAGTTTGTTTTTCTCGCTATCCAGCTGTTTTTAAACTTTAAACTTTGCACCATGAAATTTACTAGAATTTCTTGACCTCAATTCGTTGCCACCATTTGTCGATGTCACTGACATTTTTAAAACATTTATTAAAGTGGTATTAAATTAACCGCTGCAGGCGTACGGCTATGGCGGGGGTCGCGTTTAAAGACATTTGATCATATGTCGAGGCCATAGCAGGACCTGGCCAAAACACGAAACAAAAATTAATCCAATTAAGTATGACCCAAGTAGGTCGCGCACGGTAGACATCGCTGACTTCTTTTTACTGTTTTCGTGCAGGCATATTTCAATTTCATCGAATTTTTAAATCGTTGCTTACGCCCTTCAAAACATTCGACGGAGGAGAGTGATCGCGATGACATTTTTCAAAAGACGTAGACGAAGGATTCGCAGAAGGCTTTGGCGTTTACCTTGCCCTGTGAACTCAAGGTTTGAAGTTCATTTCTACGATCCTACTTGACCAGATGATTACTTCAAGTAACAGCTTCATGTGGGAAAACCAACCTTAGTACTCTTGGAATTGATGAGAATGATACGGAAAGTTTCCGTTCACCATGCTTCTGTAGTGTGCAGCAAGATTGCAAAATAGAACGTGTCTGTAAAACACGAGTTTTGTCCAAAAGAGGTGTCGATTGATGGTTTTGACAGAAGCTTTTGTTTTATGGCCTTCTGACTAGATATGACCAGCTCCTAGGCAGGACATCGGTCCGTTTGATCTTATGTCCTCCGCGGCTCGTATGTATAAGGGTCGCGCTTGTCTTAGAGAGGCGATGACACATTTTATGCCTATCCAAACACCGATGTCTTTGAACGCGACCCCTACCTATGTGTACGTGTTTATTTGATTAAGCTTAAGTTCAGCTTACTTTTGTAGGTAATTTAACTAACCTCTAGTATGTAAATATTGGGCTCGATCCAAAAAAAAATTCGTGGCAGCATTAGTCTGAAATTTTGCCGAGATTCCCGCAGTGAATCTCACCAAGAATTTTGCTTCCCATCACCAATCTTGGCGAGATTCCCGGCAAGATTGCGCCGACATTTTTGCCACCAGCAATTCGCGAGACATTTTTGCCACTGAGAATTTGCGAGACTCTTTTGCCACTGGGAATTTGCGAGACATTTTTGCCACCGGGAATTTGCGAGAATCTTGGCGAGATTCGCGGTCGGATTCTGGCGAGACTTTGGCTGCCGGGATTATTGCTTCCCGGCAAGAATCTTGGTGAGCTTCGTGGCAGGATCGCGCTGAGATTTTGGCTGCCAGGATTATTGCTGAGATTATTGGTGAGATTCGAGGCAGGATCCCGACAAGGGTTTGGTCGAGAATCTTGCCGGGGTCCCCGCCACGAAGAAAAATCCTGGCGGCCAAAATCTTGTCGGGATCCCGGTGGGATTCCCGCCGAGATCACGGTGGGAATCTCACCAGGATCCCGGTCCTTATTTTACAAGGGATTAACTGAAAACAAAAGGTTTGATTGATGGTATTCCGTAAGCAACTTAAAGATAACACTTTAAGAAGGGAAAGCTATGATGTACTGTATTAAATGTTTGTAACAAACTTCAGTTGCTTCTTTGCTTGACCAAAAATTGTGAGCAAAACGTTCTTGGAGGGTTAAAAAGCACAAGTTTCCTGTTCATTAAAAGCTTTAGACAGTCAAGCAGGAATTCCAAAGGATCTGAAAAAAAAATCAGGAAATTCCAGATGGGAGAAGGGGTTAATGGTTTTGGAATTTGGAGAGCATGGGGGTTAGAGTATTTTGGAATTTGCGAAGGCAGGGGGGTTAAAATGTTCATGCCATCTGTGAAAGGGTGTGGACAATTTTTCTGGAATCACCCATTAGTCATCACAAAGAGTACTGAACAGAAAAATATAACTCAGCGCTCCAAGCTCACTTTTTCAAAAAGTCGCCATAAAAGAAATTCAGTCGCCAAAAAAAGAAAAAGTGAAGGGGAGGACACTTCATGACATATTACACGTTGCCAAAAGGGGAAGGCGCTTCATGACATAGTACATGAAGGGCTAAAGCGCCAAACACTATGTTTTCATCACTTTAAGTTTACGCATTCATGTCGAGTTTCTGAACGACGAGAGGGGTAAAGAGAAAGACAAGCGATGCCACCGCTTGTACTATTGATTAGATTTGTCCTATTATTAATAATTTTTCAAGTAAGTTTCTCTTTTAATCTGTTGGTCGCCAATTGGAGACTTCTGCCAGAATTTTGGTCGCCAAATATTTTTCCACTTGTCATGGCGACCAAAATGGTTGCAGCTTGGAGCGCTGTAACTGCCTACACATGACTGGACTGAGCCTTTTAAATCAGTCCAAATCTTTAATCAAATTAATAAACTTACCATAAACTATCTACAAGATGCAATAGGTCATCAAAAATATTAGAAAACTGCAAGTGTCTTGCAACAGTTTTAAACCAAGACATGTACACCTGCAGTCTACCTTGTTTATTATACATCAGACTCACTATGAAAAACCTGACTGGTCGAGAGCATTCAATCAATTCACAATAGCTTGTGAACTTGACATGATAAATGCAATATCTGCTGCAGATATTGCATTTATCATGTCAAGTTCAATGTCTGCCTGGTTACCAAGCCCCTTAGAGTGTTCTCCTCAGAAACAAAATGGCTGATTGCCTAATTAATGAACGCCTAAAGAATGCCTATTGTTTAAAAAATGTATAAAACAATTATTGAATTCGGTTTTCACATGATATCATGAATTATCAAAACCTTGTGTCTATATTATCTGCCTCAGCCTTCGGCCTCGGCAGATACACCTCAACCTCATCCAATATTTGTTTATTATAAGGTTAGTACTCAAGTTTCTGCACTCACTCAAAATTGCGTCCCGTGGTAGCAGGGTAAAGGATAGACAACTTCAGTTTCTTGTCTGGCCCAATAATGAACGCCTACATATTATTTAATAACGAGAAAATGCAGAAATTAAAACTTGACAAACTCACATTCAACTGATTACTTACTAGATTACCAAGATATCGTGGTAGGTCCCTTAAGTCCAGTAAGGACCCAAAACAAGAACCCTTTCAGGCTGCACGTAATGCATATGTAAGGATTCACTGTGTTTAGCAACATTTCCAAAACACCAAGAAGAGTTGATACGACAATGCATAGTGGAGTATTTTTGACGAACTTCAAGGTGTGGAAATGTGCTCAAACACTGTCTTGTCAGTGTATGATAGATCTTCTCATGACCGAGACTAAAACTAAGGAGAAAACGGAGAAAGGAAATCATAAAAATATTTCTTAATCAAGATCAGATATCCAAACAGCATCCCGGGCACAATTTCCTTTGTTCAAAACTTGATGAATTATTAATGAGTTTAAGAAGTATAGAAAAGGGTAGGAAACATTTTTGGTATTATTGGTACAGAACTGTAGTTAACAGGGTCTTTGAAAAACACTTATCTGGAATGATGCACCTCATAACTTTGATTCATTACTTTATTTAATATGATAAGATAAAATAAGAACTTTATTAGTGTGTCAAAGTTGCTAGCATACAATGTACACTAATTGGGGACACCTAACTACAATTTCTTATCTAATATTTAATAGAATATCCAATATATGTACATAAAACCAACAATGCAAGGATCCAGCAAATTCAAACAAGTACAGAACGAGCACAGGAAGTAAGGTCCATACAAAAACGACAGAGGGTATGGCTCAAGCAATTCAAGGTAGGTTTAGTTAGTAGCTTAATATATGGCACTCGGGCCACGCTTGTTTTGAATTTGCTGGCATCCATGGAAACGGTCTGTATGACATAATTCTGAGCAAGAAAAACCAATCAGCTGCCATGACCTCAGGCCACTGTATTCCCCACTATGGCCTTCGCGCTCGGTTATTAGGAGGTTGGTCTTTACAAGTACTGTCCAGTAGGCTTGTAAAATTAACCAAATTGATGCGCGTTTTTAAGTGTCTAATGATCCAGACAGACAAAATTTAATAGATTTGACGAGTTTGGACCAAATGACAAGGCCTTAATAAGAGCAACAGTCCAAAATCTAAATGAGAATTTCTGAGAACTGGTGACAAGTCTGGATGCAATGTATGGAGGCACCAGACCATTTTTGACTTTATGCATTATGATTGCAATGGCTAGAAGTCATCCCGTATGAAGTGCTGGTAGCATCATGCTTTGCAAGAGTTCCTCATAGGTCAAATTATTGTCACGATAACAGCAGGTAGTGCCCGTTGTTGAATTTGTTCTAGTTTTCTGGCATCAGTACATGAGGTGAGGTAGTACTGCAGCAAATTTGACAATGTGTAGTTTAGAGCTCTGCTAGCAGAATGACAGGAGGCTTTTCTGCGAATACTGCTTCTATTACTGTATATGCCTCAAAAATGATAGTTGATCATCTAAAGTAACCCCCAAGAGCATTATCTCTGATTTCTGTTCAATTACAGTGTCATTAATAACAATGTGTTAATCCTTATGACAATTCCTTGGGCCTAAAATCATCACCTGATACTTTGAAAAATTCCCTTGTAAAAGACTGTTGTTGTACCACTCAGATATGTTGTTTCCTTCTTCAGTTAAGATGCTTTGCACCTTTGTTAGCTGTCTTCGCCACTGATAACAGTTGCTGGTCATCCGCATACATAAATAACCTGTTTTCATCAGTGAGAGGGATATATTGTTTTCAAAAACATTCTTAAGAGGCCCGAAGGCCAATCCCCGAAAGGGTTTAACCTCTCCTTCTAAAAAATGGTATATATAAGAGCATGGACCTGATTGCTGAGTACTCCTCAGGGACAAGAAATGTAATATTAAACTATAACGTTTAGTGAAACTTACAGCACGAGCAGTTAGTGGTAGGCCTTGAGCATCCTTCTCATCAGGGTCAATCATGCCAAGTTTAACAGCCAGATCCCGTCCTTCATCAGCAATAATTGGATAAGGGAATTCGCCCTCATACTTGGCAACATGCTTTATGTCTTTGATCCATGCTTTGTGGGATTCAACTCCATTACATGATAAGGCAATAAGTTTCACTCCTCGTTTTTTGAAGTCATCAAGCAAGTTAGCAGCACGCCCCAATTCCGTAGTACACACAGGTGTGTAGTCAGCAGGATGTGAAAAAAAGATTACCCAACTAAAAACAACGTTGATCAGTTACTAGTGATTTATTATTGAAGCAGCAAGGGTTACACTACAGATATTGAAGTATCAATTATTAATTACCAAAAAAATGTTAACCAATTCAGGCAAGGATCTAGGTCGGTTATATTTTAAAAGAGTTGCAGGGTTGGAAACTAAATTTTGTCAGCACTCTCCACATTCAAGCAAGTGACACTCAAAATCCACTGACTCAGTGTACTTTTCACTCACTCAGAAAGATGCCTCTTGAAGTATGATCCTCGCAGTAAATTTTCCAATTAAGCAATTAGAAAGAAGCCTGAAAAAAAAATCAGGGCTTCAACGGGATTCGAACCCATGACCTCCGCGATACTGGTGCGATGCTCTACCAACTGAGCTATGAAGCCACACATTGGGAGCAAGGTCAATTTATTGAGTTCATATCTCCCGTAAGGAGTGAAATGATGTAAAGTGTATATGAAATAATTCATATTTGAATTGCAGTGACAGATGCAAGTGAAGTATGATCCTCGCAGTAAATTTTCCAATTTAAGCAACTGGAAAGTAGAAGCCTGAAAAAAATCAGGGCTTCAACGGGATTCAAACCCATGACCTCCGCGATCCGGTGTGATGCTCTACCAACTGAGCTATGAAGCCACACATTGGGAGCAAGGTCAATTTATTGAGTTCATATCTCCCGTAAGGAGTGAAATGATGTAAAGTGTATATGAAATAATTCATATTTAAACTGTGGTTATAGATGCAAGCGAAGTATGATCCTCACAGTAAATTTTTCAATTTAAGCAATTGGAAAGAAGAAGACTGAAAAAAAAAATTACGGGGCAATGTTTTTAAACTGAAATGAAGGCCGCATGCAAAAATTCAGCTAATTTGGAGCGAGAGTTAGAGCAAGAGTAACAGAAACAACCAAAAACATCACTTATCCACTTTTACCACTAGCTTCTTCATATATACTTTAATTAGGTGGTCACATCTCACTCAATGCACTTAATATCATTAAATGTTTGATCGATGTTTCAAATCACAATTTTGGGAAACCTGTGACCACAACAGGATGGCCAAACATGTTCCCAAATATGTCGTAATGTTACATGTTGGGTTGAAATGTTGTGCACATTTGACCTTGCCTTTATACTGACTATGTTTTTCAAAGGTGTGAACAAAAACATGTTCACAGTTTTTTGACTTTCACAGTGAACAGGCGATTCCAGAAAATATCCATACCATACCAAGGGCAGCATCTTGGGATTCCGAGGGAGGGGAGGGGGGAAGGGGGGGTTGTTGGACTGAAATTCTGAAGGCATTAAGGGGTAGTACAGTTTGGAATTTGAAACATATGGGGGTTTCAGCCCTGAAGGGGAAGACGGCAAAAGCTCACTTGAAATCACTGATCTGATAATTTTTCAGTTGGTAAATCAAGCACAAACTGACCACAGAAGCAGCATAAAGATCAATCAGACAGGTGTTAGCAATCATGTGGATGAGTGAGCTGATGAATTATGCAGCGAGCTCCACCTTAAGTGGTTTTAAAGGTAATGAATTAGTTGGCAGACCAATAAAATGTAAAACAAGTCTGTGTTTCTTTCCAAACTAAAATTGTTTACCAACGATCTTTTTGAGTGCAAAAAAACTCACACCAGTCTCTTGTTTTCCGAATGGAATGCCTGACAGACTTGAAAGCTCCATTATTAGTGGTCAGCAGTTACTCAATAAACAAAATTTTCAATGTGGCACTTGATGACACATCGTGTACTTTACTTTATCTAGTATCAAATGAAATATGATCTACTCTCCTGAAAATATAAGCTACTGAACTGAAAACAAAAAGTTTCTATTGAGGGCAAGACACCTACAGATAACACTTTGACAAGTAAGCTAAGGTGTACTTTATTAAAACTTAAGTTGCTTGTTTGCTTGGCTGAAAATTGTGATTGATCAGAATTTTCTTGGTGGTGGAAAAAGCGCAATTTTCCCACTTGTTAGAAGTCTTATACAGACAAAACATAATTCCAAAGGGTCGGAAAAAAAATCAGAAATTCCGGAGGGGAGGAGGGGTTAATAATTGAGGAGTTCAGATGGTATGGAGGTTAGAGTATTTTGGAATTAACGTCCAAGAGCAAGTGGGGTGGCGGGTTAAAATGTTCATGCTGCCCATGGTAGGGTCTGGATATTTTCTGGAATCACCCAATATAAATATGCATGGATGCTAGATTTCACATGACACTGACAGTCACTCATCTGTTAACAAGTATGGGTGTGTCTAATAAGACCTAAATTCAGTGACCGTAAAATATTGAATTCTATCCTGTTTTATCGGCCATAAAATTGGACACGTTAATTTGTTGACGATTTAGATTACGATATCTGTAATTATCTACTTAAACAAACTTAAGACTCTAGTGATTACCTCGAACGTGATCGTAACATGTTGTTTATTAATAATTGCATCGTCATGATAATTTCTAAATAATTTAAATGGCACTGTTGCTTCGACTTGCATCGCAAATGTCAATAAACGATATATGCTTGCATTACACACGTTGGGAACCTTTCACAGGATTAAGCGTGGTATTTGGCTGGTAAATCGGGGCATCAAGTCGAGATAAGGAATTCTTAAAGGATTTTATGAGATCAAAGGCAGCGGATGCTAATTTTCCGAAGGGGTTTTAAGCAATGAGCCTCCACGGCCACGTGCATTATTTTAAAGCAAAGCAGTTGTACTAGTCTCAAACCAACTATCAATTCAATTAAGCTTAATGTAGGAACAGTCCCCGAAGCTGTCAGGGACGTTTGATTGTGCAATTTTGAGCTTAAAATTGTGTGAACACCTTTGTACAATAATTGAGCACGGATCTAAATAAACGTTGTACTTACGAGTCCTTTATATACTCGTGGAACTGAATTTCTCCTTCACTTGTGTCGACTTTGAAGTCGGGGAAGACGTCGCCAAGGTTCACCATGACTGCTAGACTCTCCTTGTTTCACCGAACGTCCAACGCGTGTAATAAACCGCAATTCGCCGCTGATACTCTTAAATGTAATACTTTGACCAATGGCGACCCGCCAAGAATAGTTTTCTTTTCGTCCATTTTGATTGGACGATTATGAACATGACTATGTCACGCGATTTTTTCGTCTGTGTCGAGAGACAGAGATCAAGAACCCATTTTCAACAACCAGCCAACCACACCGATCATAAAGCAGGGATCAGAAGAAAGAATATGTTCAAAGGTTTATATAATGGGTCTTAGAAAGTCAACTTAAAGAAAACCCCTTCCTAAAAAGGCTGAAATGGAAACTCAGTACAGTGAAAGTCCATATCACACAACGATACAGCCACACAGGAATGCGGAAGACCACACTAGAACATCCTGCGTTAATGAAACACGTACGGCAGAAATGTTCGGTTGGTGATGAACTGAGTGTTTCGCAAATATTTTTTTTCTATTTAGATTTTCCTACATAAATGGTGCTGAAAAGTTTCATTTCAGGATTTGGAAAAATATTGCTTCACTTCCGAGTACTTTATGGTGGTCATATCTTGTCGGTATTAAGCCGATACCGTTACTCTGAATATACACCAGGGTCATATTGGGTTTTCGTATGGTTAAGGTTATATAGCGCTTGTGCAAAAATGAGGGAAGGAAAGGGAGACAAGAAATTTAGAGATGTTTGGACAAGGAATATTACTACGTCAAGCGATTTTCGTCTGGCTAACCACAACGATCTTAAAGAAGTAAACAGAAGAAAGAAAATAGTCAAAGGTCAAAAGAGAGTCCAATTGAAAGATAATCCCTTCCTGAAAAGGCTGAAATGTCATACAAAGATACAGTCACACAGGAACAAACATGAAGACTGTCATATCAGAATGATCCTAAGTTACTGAAACACGTATACAGCAGAAATTTACGGTTGCTGATCAACGGAATGTTTCTCAAATATTACAAACCTAAAATTTTCGTCCTATTTAGATTTTTTCTGTATAAATTATGTACTGATAAATTTGATTTCAGGATTTAGAAGTATATCAGTGTTGCTTTACTTCCTTCGTCGGTGGGCCGATAGTGTTACTCTATATATTTACCAGGGTCATATTGGGTTTTCGTATGGTTAAGGTTATTTTAGAATTGCTTCTGCAGCGGCACTAGATCGAAAATGAAGGAAGCAGTGGTGTATAAAAAAAATTAGAGATGTTTGCTGCATGGTCATCAAAGTTCCTAGCCGAATTAAACTTCTCACAGACAATATGTCACTGCTAGTGAATCACCAGGTTAAAGACATAATAAAACAAAACCATCAACAGAACCATTTGTGTTCTCAAATTTTATTTTCGTGGCTTCTGTTCCAAAATAAAATTGCGAGAACTAAGAAATCTACAATGGTACTGGAGTTTACTCTGTCGCACGAGTCAGCAATCAAACACTGCAATTGTCAGTCGAAAATGTCCGAAAAGTCAACCGAAATATCGAATGAAACAATGAGTGCCAAAATGGGCGACAGAATGAATTCAATGAATCGTTCCCTTGCTTCTGGGGCGAATAAAGGATGTTTGAGAAGGGGCTTCGAGGTGCCAACCCCGAAGCCGTTCCTTTGTTGGGGGGTCCGGAGGCATCCTCCCCCAGAAACTTTTAAAACTGAGGTCCTCGGAAATTTGATTTCCGGCATTCCGAAGCTAAGTTATCGTATTATATTATAATGTCTCCTTTTTTTAAAAAAATTAGGACCTCGATCCACCCCAGCTTGTTTCTTATACTCTCTTTGTTTTCAGTCATAAGAATTTCTTTCCCTCTCCGTGCCGTCCATCAATTCACCATTTTATGTTAAAGGAGACAGTCACGGTTGAACGGTTTGAAAAGTTTAGCCTAAATTTTTCAATTTTGTTGTTTGTAATCCGTGTCAATCTTCTCCATCCTTAACCATCCTTGTTCCTTTATGGTTCATTATTATCTCTTTGATGTTTTTCTGTCTTTGTAAAGTATTATTTTCAGGTTTCCTCCAATGTAATGGTACTTTTGTCGATGCTCAAAATAACTCAAAATACCTTGAAAGTGCTCCTATAAAACAGAAGATTACCAAAGGCTAAAAGCTCATATCAATACATGCTAATGTATAAAAAGAGTAAAACCTTCCGCAGCTCAGCTCGTATTTTAACTAGAAATAAATTTACAACTGAAAAAATATAAAAATATTGATAAAATATTTGCGTTATACTTGAACTAAAATTTAGATCATTTGTTTTTCTTGTCATAAAATACAATTTTAAAAAATTCTTATCTCACTCCGTTCAAGAAATCTTGATAATCTTTCCTTTTTTGTCATTCAGTTGTGTCGACAACAAGCCCTCTGGGTTGATCTAGGATTATTTGATATTAACAGAACATTTGGCTATTTACAATTTGCCCGATACGCCGCGTAAGCATATCATTTCCACGTGAACAATACGTCACGCACAAGTGCGTCGCATGTCACCTGACTCAGTGACCAATCAAACTACAGCTATTTGAGATCAGGACATGAAGCTCAACCTATCAGAACTCGCCTACACTACGCCGAAGAAATTTGAAACGCAAAAGTCGCTTGCGGCTGAAACGCTTCAGTCCACCCTTGAGGGTCAGGGTTAACCACATAATTATCGGAACGTTTTCGAAATGCTTTCCCTCCACACTAAACGCAAAACCGGCGTTTTCAATTCCTTCG
>CM042748.1:32894139-32939072 GCA_022496165.2 Catalaphyllia jardinei | reverse complement strand
TGAATCGCGGCGAAGAGAAAGTAAGGGTACATATGAATGTTGTGCCGCGTAGCACTATGAACACAAATGATGTAACAGAGACATTCATATGTACCCTTACTTTCTCTTCGCCGCGATTCACCATCTAAATCGACCCCGACTTCCTCTGTCCGACCTCGTAGCTCAGTCGGCCCAGTGGGTTATTTATGGGTTAAATTAGCACTAAAATTTACACTTCAGAGTTAACTCTCTGTTACATCATTAACTGCAGAATACCCTGCCACTTATTTGCATCTCATTGAATAAGAATAGCATCTATTGTGTTTTGCTTCGTTCTTCAAAGAACGCCGACCAACGAAAACAATAGTGGTGCAGAGTGGCAGGGTATTCAGCAGTTACTCCCAAGGCGTACATGTTTTACAATGTCCTAGTGTAAACTGGAACAAAACGACCAATATATAAATTTAGTTTTTTTCCACAATATAACGTATAAAACCTGCAAGGATAGAGAGCCGCCGGGGGACAAAGGACTGAAGAAGACCAACGCTGTCGCTTCACGCTTCTGAAATCGAAGACAACGATCTCAGACCATGCGCTTGTTAAGTCAAGGACGAACAGCTTTCACTCCACGCTTCTATGAAATTAAAGAATGCGATCTCACACTGTGCGCTTGTCAGCTCAAGGGCAAACAATTCTGACGCTCCGCGATTGAAGTTGAGGACGAACAGTTGCCACTCTCGCTTAATTAAGACGGAATACGGCCGGGAAATGGCATACAACGCGACAACATGAACAGAAAGATCGAATCCAATTATGCAAGTTGACACGCTTGATTTGGATTGGTCGGCGCAGCTGCTATGCATGACCTTCACGTGATCCAAGGTCCAAATGTTACGCGTGATGCGCGTGAGAAAATAGCATTCTTTGCATTCCATGCATTCGTGATGGAAGACTCAAGATTTCAGCAAAATCGAGTCAGGGCCAAACTATACAACTGCGGCGCATGCGTTTGAAAAAGCAACGTTGAGATTAGGATTGCGGGCTCCTTTTGTCGCCCGCAATAACCATTGAAACAATATACTCTAAACTTTCAATAAGACCTGTACTCGATTACTTGTACCAGAGCGTATCCAAACGATCAAAAACCCTCAGCATCTGTAAATTGATCGTCACGTACCCTTCGTGGCAGACGTGTTATTTCCATTTTCTACGCGGAGAGATCGAGCAAGCGAACGAGCAGATGAGCGCGCCTGGGGTGAGCAAAAACTGGGGACATGGGGGGGGGGGGGGGAGGGAACGAAAGAAATCTTGCCTCACCTCCTCCCTATCCTCCTTATTATTATTTCGCATTCGCTCGCAGTTAAATTCCTTCTCTTCGCGTGGTTTTGGAAATGAATGCCTGCTACGTGGGCTGAGACGTTTTAGGCTTCACGAACGGTTGTCAAGAACGAATGTAAAAGAAATTGTTGCGCTGGAAAAGCACCGGAATTGAGGCTCAAAGGTGTGGCAGAAAAAGAGAAAAGCGAAACAGATGAAACAATAGAAAGAGTGGGAAGGTCCCAGGAGTCATTGCTAAACTTACCACAGCAAAATAAACCTCAGCTCGAACTCTTGGTCTCCTTTTTCTTGAGTTTAAATAACAGAGATTCCACGTCTGACTTCAAGGCGTAGTAGACGTTGGCATTGTCTGGAATGACAAGCTCGGCTGGAACACAAAGGAATTATTTAACAATTAGACTAAGAACCCGAGTTTTCTACGAGCAGATAGTCAACGCAGCCGAATTGACTATCGCTCGTAGAAAACGAGGGCGAGTAGTCTAATTGTTTTAGTATAAATTTACCGTAGTCTCATTACATAAAAAGAAAAAAATGTCAAGTAACGCGTAGAAAAGAACTGTTTTATTATGTTACATCAGGTTCAAACGTGATGCACTGTTTTCTATCAGCAGATAGAAAACGGTAATATAGCCAATCAAGTTCACGGATTCACAATAGACTACAGCAAATTTATACTAAATAAGAATATACAACTGAACATAACAGGTCAGTTTTTACTGAGAGATTCATTATAGCAGTATCCAATTAATTGTACCTTACAAAGAAAAAATGTGTGCTGGAGGAGCTGAGCCGATTGACCTCCACCTTTATTGTCGAAAAGTGAGGCCAAAATGGACCCCAATCACTTTCAATCAGTGAACTTTTCGTCTCGGGCTTGTAACAGCCCTTCTACATAGTGGTCTCAGCGAGTTAACGTCCTCCCTAAGCCTCCAAGCTGTCCAAGCTGGTGAATTTGTCATGATCGAATTCAGAAACCCGCAAAGAAGAAATAAAATACCGACGTGTAAACAAGGAAATGTCAGAAGTTTGAGAAGAATTTGGTGGAAAGGAGGCAGAGAAGTGAACTTTGAGTATTATAATACTTTTACTGCAATGCTGACTCAAGGCTTTAAGTCAAAATACCTCATGGTACTCAGCATCAAATAAAACCGCCCTCTCTCAATCAATTGCTATTTCAGAAAGGAATCCGCACCAACACCCAGAGCACTGGGGAACAAACCAACAAACGCTAAACATCTTCAAATTTTCGTTCTGTGCATTTGATACGAAATATCCACGATTGTTTTGGTTTAATATTCACTTGCCTATCCAGCCTTCAAAGCCCTGTGTCGATATTGTAAAGAGAAGTTAAATAACGGGGACAATCGCTGGTTACTCTGAACACTTACCTCCATTACTGAGAACTTGAACAAGGGCGTATTCACAAGGATCGCCTTCCATTTCACGTTTCTCCAAACAAGTCCGAATGACAGTGGGAGTGCGCTCGTCATCTGACAGCTGTCAATCACAAGCAAACACTTTTAACACGATAAACAAGATGTACCACAAAGAACTTGCGTACGTGACAATCTCCAGTTCTTTTAGCTCGTCACGCAATTTAAGGTAATATTGCGATTGTATTTCTGTCCCGGTGTGGCTCACGTTGAAAACGAGGGATGGACCGGACTGTGAGTATCCGTGGGAACACTCATTAGATGAGATGACTTGAAACTTATGGCAAAGACATCCTGAAAGAAATTCTTTTTCGTGAAAACCTTGTCTATTGCAATGTATGATAACTGCAGGGCATATAATTAACTCGAACATTACCAAATCATATCAGCGTTCTGTACCCAGATAAAATTATTTTTTGTGTTCCCCTAAACACCCAAATAATCCCACAAACGAGTGCGCGGATAATATCGACCCAGGCATGCAATCACACCATTTCAAAGTCAGAAGTTGGCGCAAAACGGTGTTCTAGAAATGACATGTGTGTTTTTATTGTCACTTCAACGAGAAAGACGCTCTTACCCAAATGCCCCGGTAAATAACTCCACCAGACTTTGTGTCTTCCAGTCCCTCGATGCTCACTCGAATAATGCAGCCAGCATGCGCCGATTTAGCAGAGGGACTGGGCGGTGTAGGAAGCCGCAGTGGCAGGGATCGTCGTGAAATACCAGTTTTCTTTATCTCGGTTGGTGTGGGAGGTAAAATGCGCATCCGAGGAAGGGACCACGAGGAGTTTTTCGTCACCGATGTGTCCGATCCTGACGATACACCGGAAGATGTGGACGATGACGACGAACCAGAGTTCTGTCAATCAATCAATCAATCAATCAGTCAATCAAGTTGTAGTTTGACTACGAAGCCGTGTTCCTTTGCGGCTGACAATTACTAATTGATTATGCAAACGGAGTGAAAATCTTAACTTACTAAAAAACGACTGTTGGAAAGAATCGAAACACCTGACTGAGCAACTTGAATCGGTTTATTACAAGACACAGCATTTTAGGGTACCAGGGTAGCGATTATAATCTACAAAGACTAATATTTTCCTAAACAAGAGAACTTCGCAATAATGAGATACCACAAACTTCCATGCTTAAAGGTCTACACACAAACTATTTGAATGCCTAAATACAACCAATAGACAAATGGGCGAGGAAAGAGAAAACTACAGTCAGCACTACAAAACTTACATTTCTTTCGTGGCGGCGGGGTATGACTGGCGAATTCTCGTAAGACTTGCAGGGTTTATCAGCGACAGGAGGAGAAAGACTTTGTGACGCAAACTGTGTCAGTAAACTCAATTTACTGATGTCTGGTTCACTCAGCATCCGCCTGAAAAAAAAAGCAAGAAATGTTTGCTCTTTGATTGTAAAGAATTGAGAATCCCATGAGAATTTGCTGCCAGTGCAGCCAATGGGCCACGTTCGATATATCAATATAAATTTTGAAGTTTCTTTGGTCCCTTAGTTCCCAAAAGAGACAAGGAAAACCATTTATTGCTTTCTAAATCGGATGAAAAAAGAACCGCCAAGCTACGCAGGCTACGGGCCAACTAACTTTTTGGTCCGGGCGAAACGACTTTGGTCGACTTTGAGTTAGGGCGAAACGACTTGGGGTAAAACGGACCTGGGGGAAAACGGACCTGGGGCAAAACGACCGTAATTCTCTCAAATAGGGTGGGACTGCAGATGGTTGAAAACTCCAATTTGACATTTAGATCACACATGTACAAGCCTTCAGTTAACTATTAGCAGTTCGTGCATCTGACAAAGAAGCCTGTCTGCAACCTTGTTCCCTGGGTCCTCTCTCTCTCTCTCTCTCTCTAGTTAGAGAGAGGATCTTGGCTTGTTTGTTGGTTTCCGTCTTGTCACTAAACCTATTTACCTAAAAAAAACATACAAACCTTATGGTTGCACCTTTCTTTTTCGTATATTTGAGCTCTATTCTTTCAACCTTACACGACTTGTGATAGCTGTAGACAAGGTCAACAAAACACATCATGAGTCACTCAAAAATCACTGAAATCCGAGACATAAATCAGGCCGCATTTAAGCAACAGAAATTAAGAAAGGCAGGAAAAGTACTTTAAAGATAAAGGTTATCTTTCTTTCATATTCAAAGTTCCACACTTAACGAGTAAATATTTTTGGAATTTTACTTAAAAATGTTTTAATTGTTTGAAAAAGGAGAATTTCGGACTTGCTTGCGCCATTTGTCAAAGCGACTTTCTCCAGACGCACATGTAGCGAGTATTTAGAACTGAAAGCATATTAGGAACTTTTCAATTTGAGGAGCACCATTTTTTAGAACCTTGCTCATGCTTCTATTTCATCGTGAAAATATTGTATGAAAGTCACACAACAGAAATACGTCCTTAAGCATTTTGAAAAAGGGGAACTGGTTTAACAATGGTTACATGGGTTGTGTGAATCAATGTTGCGATAGCAAACCATCAAATCCAAGAAACTGCACAGCCAACTGACCAATTACAATGTATTAATAACTAACCTTTCTGATTCTGAAAAGATCTCTATGTTATTGAACCAGCGTCGAAATGCTTCATCAGGGACTATTATGTAGTTTTTGGCAGCTTCTTGTAACAGTTTTATTTGAGCAATTATTTCAAACTCCTGAAATCGAAAGCAAAGGTAAATGGAAAGTATAAGTTAACAGTGTTACAAACAGGATACTGTCCAAAGTGTTCATTTACAAAAGATGAATTTTTTCAACTGTCACATACCTTTCTTCTCTTTTCAAAGTTGATCAAGCCATCCTGTACAAAAATGCAGCAAACCTTATTCAGCCATTCACAAGAGCATCTTAACAAGAAGATGTCTACTGTTCCTTATTTAAGTCCACCTTTACTTTTGTGAGTGAATATTGTCAAGGTGTAACTGAGTTGAGCATATAACTTTTTAACAGACATTATAAAGGGTAGCACTCAAAAATTATAGAGTAAACTTTACTCAGGGCAGCAAATACACAATCATGGTGTATGAAGTAAAAAATTGCCAATGATGACAGAACAATGACCAGGTGTCTTCTACACCCGTAGAACTTTTTCTCTCTTTTTCTTTTTTTTCTGTTGTTGTCATTGTTGTTGTTGTTTTAGGGGGGGAGGGGGGAAGGGGGGGGCATTGACTAGAAATTGTCATAAAACTGTTAACATACTGCACATGTGCACAGCACTTTCTTCCACAATGATGAACTGACTAAGAAGCAGATTTCAAAAAAAAAAAAAACAAATTATTATACAACCAGCCAAACAATGGAAAACAAATACATTGACAAGAAAATAATAAAACTTGCAGTACATTAGTATGTGAAAATCCAATTGTTTTTCTCCGTTCTGCTGCTGTTACGATATCTAAAATTCATATATAGTTCCCTTCAACATTTAAGAATAATTATTATATTGATGTTCCTCTCAGAAATTAGTTTATTACTTTTGAAATAAATTGTCAGTTGCCACTGGATCCCTCCCAATACATTAGTTTATTATTTCATAATGTGCTGCTTAGCTACAGGAAGACAGTAAACCAATCATCTCACCTCTATAAAGTCAGGAAGGGCTGTATCTAACATCATTAGGTCTGTTAGAAATGTACCCAAATATGGAACAGTCCCTTGCATGACTCCCTTTAAAAAAGAACAATCATCCCTTAGTTTGACAACCAAGTTGTATGCAGAGCTTAGTATGAGATTCGAACTAGACCTTTAAAAGCAACACTGTAAATTCAGTGAACCATCATAATCCCTCAATCCTTACAATGAACCAATAGAGGGCTTTTCCGTGTTATGCAAACCCAAGACGCAGTCAAGGGTTTGCATAGCTTTCATGAATTATCCCAACTTCCTGAGTGTTTAAATGGGGTTATGTAAACATGAAATATTATGTCCTCTATTACTTTTGAACAATATTTCTTGTAACAAACATATTTTTATCAGACCACTCTCATGTATACATACATGTACCTATATATACCTATATCTATGCAGACGATAATAATAATGATAGTCTTCATTGCCAAAAGATAAAAGTACCGGTACTTAATAAATATTTTTATAAATAAGGATAGTGATGATAAACAGACTAAGACAAAACAGCATTACCACAATGCATCTTTGTAAGATTGTTCATACAATAATATTATCTTTTACATCTTCTGAAGTTCTCAAGTTTGACAATAACGTATGGCTTAGTAGAGTCTGGTGGTAGCTGCAGTAGCCTCATGATTAGCCCGCCTGTCTTTGGATTGAGCAGTCTGGGTTTGAGCCCCTGCCAGGGACACTGTGTTGACTGTTCTTGGGCAAGACACTTAACTCTCACCAAGCCTCTCTCTGTCCACATTTACAAATAGGTACCGGCAAATTAAATGCTGGGGGTGACCCTGTGATGGACTACCATCCCATCCAGGGAGGAGTAGAAACACTCTTAGTCACTTATGCAACAGAAACAGGATAAGTGCCGGCCTGATGGGCCATGTGGCTTGTACGCAGCCTTAACCTGACTTTGTAGGGTTGAACTGTTATTGTTGTGAGAATATCTGATATACATATACATCCACGTCACCACTTACCGGGTCCATATGTCTAGACTTGCGCTTCTTCAGATTTGTCAATTTCTTTGTCGGTGAGGAATCTAATTGTGCCCACTTTGCAGTTCCTTCCTGTTGAGTTTATCAAACGACTCTAAAAAATACTGGAGATTTGTGCATTGTTAATTGACCAGAAGTAACTCTTTCCTTTAATCAGCATCCTTATTCAATTTACTTTTTATACTCATAAGCTAAGTGGTTACGTTATTTGCACCCCAATATAAAATTGGTAGAATTATAAAATAGACAAGCAATGTGTGTGGCTCAGGATATATGAAGGCACTTTGTAGCTCTATGCACCCACTGCAGGCCTATAATTCTAGCCAATCTTATCTCATCCAGTGGCTCAAGAAGAAAACATTTGGTAAAATACACTTTAATTAAATTATTTGACGTGCCTAATTGCATTCCAAAACACAAGAATGCTAACTAATCTGATGAGATCCTTGGGACCTAGCTGCAAGCATTTTGATCTGCCATTGATGGCATCATACTCACACCATACAGTTCACATAATCAATCATCCAGAGTCAAACACACTTAAAAAATACTCTATCTGTGATTCCTGCTGGTTTAATACAAACCTGGATGTATTCTGTCTGTACCATATCATACTATTTTCTTAAGTTCATGGTAATACAAAGTAGCAAGGGGATCCAAGAGTCAAGGGGATCAAAAAGGGAGGTTATTTGCTACAGTGTTACGTTCAACAAAATAACCATACCTCTTCCATGAAAGGGATTTTTTCTAAGACCTCCCTCCCCTCTGGAATTTCAATTGAGCTTTAAACATTTCCTTCAATGTTTGGTGTTAGGGAACACTCTCCTGCCCTCAGGAAATTCCTATTCCTTTTGAGGGGGAAGAATGGATATTTTCTGGAACCTGGCACAATTAAAACAGCCCCTTTAAAGGAGGGTAGAGTAAGAGGAGGAGATTTTTCCATTACATAATGCAAATTTTAATTATATCAAAGTGTTGTCTGATGTACCAACCTTCATGAGAAGTTCCCTACTACTCTGCTGATTACTGTCTTCTGAGAAAATGCTTGACAGCTCTTGATACAATGCATGAAGATCTCTAGGAGATGACACAATAATTTGGTATTACGTAATTTTACATACATTTAAAAAATAATTAATATCATGGGTGAAAAATTTCTCATGAATTAATTTTTGGCTGGAAATTTCTGTGCTAATTTGTAATTTCACATGTGATATTGCAAATTACATTACCATGGCAACATTAGGCACAAAATTCTCAATTGATACAACAAACAAGTCAAAAACCCATGACTGTAAATTAGTGTGATTTGTCACCTATAATATTACAAGGTAATCAAATAGTATATTCATAAAATAACGCCTGAAGTAATTTCACTTAATATGTTTAATAAAAGTCCAGACAATTCAGAATTTTAATGAAACACACATGAAACTATTTCCTAATTTCACTCGTCGCCATTTGATTACCCACTCAGAGGGCCAATAACTAAAATCAACCAATCAAAATGCTCTACTGCCAGTCCAATATTCTCTAAGTATTGGACCGGGCATTGTACCGAATGATCCCACATTTTTGAAAAACCTTCAAAGCTTCTTCATGCAGTCATTTAATAAATCTCCTATTAACCAAGCTTGCTTGGGACCATACTGGGAGAATATCAGCCCTCTGTCCTTTTTGTACGGACTTTGCTGCGCTCGGTCCGTACAAAAAGGACCAGGGACCGATATTCTCCCAGTACGGCCCTCACGCTTGGTTAATAAGATATATATATTCCAATCAATACATTGCTTGATTAAGGTACAACCCTTTTGCACTTCTATCCTGTTTATAATTCAAACCAGGGTCTCGAGTACAGTTTGTAAGGCTGATTAACTTTGTTATCTTTGCATTAAATCAAGTCTACTTCTTCCTTAATTTTCACACTATAATTATTATTCTTGTTGAAGTTGATCATATGAAACCCTTCCAAATCCTAAAACTGTTTTCAAATCCTTTTTGTTGGTAATCGCAGCTTGTCTACTCCTGTACAGGTTTACAATCAGTTAAATATAATGACTATGTTTACAAATAATTATTACATACAAAAAGCAGTGATTACTTAGGAACATGAGACCAAGATCTCTTGAGCCTGTGTATTGGAGCTGATTGCAAGCCTGATAAAATAGCTTTCAGTGATGAGAAATTCTTCAGATCCCTGCATTCCTAAAAAAACATAATGAGAAATCAATTTTGATCAATACTGCTGGGCATTTAGCTAGAGCACCTATTCACTTTTTAATTACAGCAACACATCTGTTTTTTCATATATAGTTTTTGTTTTTGTTTTTTTTTTGTTTTTTAGCACAGGGTCAGTACTAAGCATTATTTTGTAACTAGCATTTTCCTTGGTACAACTTTAGCTAAACATTGGGACACAAAAACTTAAAATATCATTGCACCGGATTGCCTTAATTTTCATTACAGGGTGGTATTTTTCATACAACCCACCATGAAGTTAAAATTAAAATCACTGTGATCAGCATTAAATAAACAGTACCAAATCTACAGTTCAGTTCCCTATCAGCACTACAGATTCAGGCCTATACTCTCATGCGTCCCTACATTATTTTAAAAATAATATTTATGTAACCTGTGCCACACTTATCCAACATGCAATATATTTCCCCCTCATGTTAGGTCCACTACTCTTGCTTTCTGTGCATGTTAGTATGGAAGAGATGACACGGAGAGATACAGCATTGAACTGGTCCACTGTAGCCTTCACTGTTTCAGCTTTACCTTCCTTTTTGTTTTTGCCCCATATGCACCCCAGACAATGCCAAGCTATAACTCTCTTGAATAACTTCTAAAATACAAATGATTACAAATTATTATTATACTGCATCAATTTAAAGGTTCCCATTGAAACTTTGTTGTGTTGTTTGTTATAAATCAGTTCCTTTTTTTTCTGTAGCATGCTTTCAGATTAAACGGAACATGGAAACATTTTGAAGGTTAATGTCAGACACAATTAATTTTGAACAAGATTGCTACTTCAGTCAGCCAAACATTGGTGAATGGTAAAACTCGGGACTTGCTGAGGAGCCCAGGGCTTCTGTGTCACACCGAAAAAGGTTCAAAGATTTCAATTTTCAAGACACTTGATCTGCCAGATACATGTACCTTTCCCCACTCAGTTTTAGCAGATTTACAATCCAATAAAGAGTTATTTAATTTTGGCAGCTGTATTCTTTTCATAAATGTACAACTCCCCCAGCTGGCATGCAATAGCTTGTAACCTGCACCCTAAAATTATAATTTCAGAATAGACCAAAAAAAAATCAGATAGCACTTACAGCATCCATTGCTGTTAACTGAGAAGCACATTCATTGGCTGGTATGGACAGGAAGTCCATTTCAGACTCTTCTTGTATGGCGCACATATCATTGTTGACACCATAATTGAATTTAGGTGACATAGGTAGCTGACAGGTAACAATATCAAAATCTGAAAAAAAAACATCAAACAAGAACAGTCAATTTGGAAATTATAACATGTTAAAATGCCATTTATAGTAGGTTGGGTTAAGACTGCATACCAGTACTCTAACTTTTTATTCTGCTCTTAATTCATGCTTTTAATCTGTACTGATTCTTTTAAAGTCTGTTAGTTTGGCAGAGATCTATATGTCACAGTGTCTCATGTCAAAAATGCTCAATTTTCATCACCAGTTAGATAAAATAAATTCTTGGAATAGTAGGATTACTTCATGTCCTACTTGCAACACAAGTACTGCAACTATTTCAAAATATAATTACTAGCACTACAGAAACTTCCAAATTATACCAGGGGTGCTGAACAATAAAATTCAGAGACTGAGAAAATCTAACAGCAAAAACAAGTGTTTGTAACTTTTTGAGACTCAGGATCTAGTACATGTATACCATTTGTCATCCACAATATTGGAAAGAGGTTAGTACATGATTGTATAAAACACTGGGAAAAAGAGCTCACAGTTGTCATCTTTGCATGATCAGAGGTTTGATATGAAAACAACAGGAAAGTTCTAGTATTCCAAATAAAGTAAGTGTCTCACCCTCATCTTCATATGGGGTAATTTGAAATTTATCCAGTCGAAGTTTTATTTTCTTAGCAAGGTCTTCCCCATGACTGCTTCTCATTTCTGATGTTACAAAGTTGAGTATTCTATTAAGAGTTGTGTACTTGGGAGGATTGTCAAAATCAAGTGAAAAATTCTCCAACCAAACATTAAACACTGAAGCAACACCCCTACAAAAAGAAAAGATACTATCAGTAGAGTCATTTAATAAGGCCTAAAGACAAAGTCTGCTAAGATGTATATGTTGTAGTTTAATTTTTACCTCTGGTTTAAATTTTTTGGACCAGTTTGAAATTTTTAAACTGGTTTTATTTTTTTGTACTGGTTTCATTCTTCCCAGACCAAGACTGAGGCTCAGCAAAGTACTATATAATATTAGTTTTGAGTAACATTGAACAAAAAGTCACTGCATATTATCAAAGAAATAACATTATTGCCAGAATGTGTTCATAATAAAAAATCTTCAATGCTCAATTTCAACTGTCTCCTTTTTTCGTTGTCATTAAATTTTACACGAGTAGCTGAACAAGCAGTGTCTGACATTTGCAAAATGTAGAATGTAAAGGCGGAAATACAACATAATGCAGACCCACTTGGTGTGCGGTTAGCTTTTGTTTGAGCTTAGGGACATTGTACATGCTTATCAGGGTGAAGCGCTCATTTGATTCATTAGGGTTAAGCACACAGTCTAGTGATTAGGGTTAAGCTCTCATTTTGGAATGGTTAGATTTTATTGGGGGTTAGGGGCACTTCACACCAGAGTTAGCTTGTGCTATTGTACCAAGTCACTAAAAACAACAGGTGTTTAGATATTTGATTTTTTGTTTATTTCAACAAAAATACAAATCATAAATACTCTAAATAGCCTTCTTGCAAGCTGCAGAAAATGACAGCTCAGTAGTATAATCAAGTTCAATGTTCTGAGTGCTAGCTGTGCAAGGATATAAGCGGGTGGGTGAAATTAATGTGTTTATTCTACCAAATTTGGTTACAACACGTGCATAACTATTAACAACTTCTTCAATTTTTCCCAGAAGAAGATTTGAATGAAGGGGCGATGCTTTGTCAACACGATCAATTTTAATTGAGACAAAGTCTCCAACTTTGAATTTCTGATTTCTAGCTTCATTTTTCTTCTTGGTTAGTTCCACCATTTTGTTGTTGTACTTTTCCTGATTTTGAGAAATTTTTTGCCGTTTATTGGGTCTTTCCTCTTCATCTTCACATTCTCTTAAATTATCAATTACACTGAGGTCTGGATGTGTTTCATCTTGAGCCTCCTGATGACCAGCCTCTGAATTTGTAGAAGTGTAAACTTCTCTATGGCTTTTTATACCATACACAGCTTCATATGGTGTCATCTTTATTGCTCTGTGGTAGCTGATATTCCTAGTATAAGCCGCTTCTGGGGCTTTTTGACACCATTGCTTAATATTTTTGGATGAGGTACTTAATATCAAGGCTCGCATGTCCTCTTTCCATGATTGATTAGATCTCTCAACCAAGCCTTGAGTTGTTGGAGTTCGCGGAGAACCGTGAGCCACTTCAATTTTATTTTCTTTACAAAAGGCTTCCATCTTTTTGTCGGCAAATTCTTTACCATTGTCTGTAAGAATTTTTTGGGGAAATCCATAGGTGAAGCAGTAGCGTTCGAAAACTTTAAGTGTCTCGTCGGCGGTTTTATCTTTCAAGGGTGCAGTATAAACGTACTTCGTGTGATGATCCGTAATGTTTATTGCCCAGTTATGTTGTCGGCTACAATCGCACTGGCAGTTTCGAAAGTCGATTATATCGATCTCCACGAGGGCTAAAAATGTCGGAGATTGAAGAGGTTTATCCACCAACTTAACTCTACTTGTAATGGACTGCTGTTCCGCATGTATCACGCATAGGCCAACAAATATGGCAATAATTTTGACGTTCACTTCGGAATAATTGTCATTTACCCATTTCGAAGTTATTTCTCTTCCACAATGAGCGGTTCTATTATGAGCAACACAAAGTACTTCGTAAAGTTGTCCTTTAGGCACTACCGTTTTTTGGTGTGAAGTTATTATCGAGTCATTTGAATAAGACCACTTCTTTCTGTTGATTGTCATTGATTCCCATTTCGTGAGCTTTACTTCTTCCGATTGAATTCCTAGCTGCTTCTCTGTCTTGTGTTTGAGATGAGCTTTAACTTTGTGGAAGAATTCGTCTTCGATGTATAGCGTTATAGGCGAATCTTTTTTGACTTGTTTCTCTTTCAGTGCTGATATATTTTGGTAAAATGTTTCTTTCGAAACGCATTCAGCCATCTTTCAAATTTGTCAAGTCCAATTTCGTATGAAGTGCGCATGTGTGAACATTTGAATACAAAATTAGCCGTGCATTAGGGGGTCTGGGCCCAAATGAGTTATAATAATAACAAATATGGGGAGCAATTGCATCAAATCTTTCGTGGCAAAGTGGATAGAGGCGCAGAATTACAGAGTGGGAGATCAGGAGATCAAGTCAGGTAAGGTCTGAGAAAAAGAAAGAGTAGTAAATATCTGTGTGTATAGAGGGGTAGTGGGGAGGGCATGGTCAGGGGGGTAAATGGTATATCAGGGGGGGAGGGTCAACAGAGAGAACAGGGTAGAAAGGTAGGGCCAAAAAAAATTCCTATTTTTTCCGTATTTATTTTTTTCAATCCCCCCAAAAAATACCATGCCCCTTTTTTTTACCACACCCCAAAAGATGAAAGCCCTTTTCAGACAGTTGATAAATAAACTGGTTTGAAAAAAAAATAAACTGGTTCAAAAAAATTGAACTGGTTTGAAAAAAAATAAACCAGAGGTTAAAATTAAACTACAACATATGCACTCAGTCGAACCTCAAGATTGCAAACACCTCTTGTAAGTGATCACCTCTCATAAGCAACCAGTTTTCCAAAATACCAATTAACATTTCCCAGTTGAATCACTTTATTTGAAACCTCTTGTAAGTGGCCACTTCACGTAAGCGACCGCGACCACTTTCAGAGCTAAATTAATTTGTTTTTAAGACTATTTCTGAAGAAAATTTGAACAATAATGGCAAACATCAAGTTACTAAAAAAACCTCATAGCATGGTATTATTTTGAATATAGTTATGAGGATCTTATTGAGACTAAAGCTCTCAAGCTGACCCCATAAGAGAAAATATTATTGAACTTGAAGTTATCCATATTTCACTTAGAACAAATGTTTCGCTGTAGTTAAAAACACAATAACATATGCTTTAAGCATTCTTACGAGGTTTGATATTACATGTAACTATCTCAAGAATGCTTTCAAATAATGAGAATTTAATTGCGGGGTGACTTAGAGAAATGAGCTACTTTTTTTCTTTTAACCGGATAGAAATTGGATAATAAGGTTTTGTGACATTATCACATTCCAGGGTAGTACAAAAGACAGAAATTCCTTGATGGGAAGAACTAGATTTTTTTCTAAAAACTAACTTTTCATACGAATAAAACTTTTAAAACATGGGGTAAGTCTTTGCAGATACCTTATGCTAATGAGGCAAAATTTGACTAAAATATGCTCTATGTTCTTGTAAGTAACCACCTCCTGTAAGCAACCTAGACTTGAAATTCTGGGTGATCACTCATAGGACGTTTGACGGTATGAAACCAGCAATAAACTATGTCAGCATGCATCCATAATGGACTAGCTCAACAAGAAGACAATAACAGGTATGTCCAATGCCTGGAATAAAAAGTTTTCTTCTATTAAAGATTCAAATAATCCACCTCATCGCACAAATTGAGAATATTTCAGTTTGCAACTGTAGATAACAAGATGGTAAAAGCTACAAGCAAGTTAATAATTACATGCCATGGTCAAACAAGTGGCCAAAATATCACTATATTATGTGTACTGATGTCACACTTTGGTCTACGAGAGTACATTATTTTGATCTATACACTAACTATATTAACTGAGCTATTTGTTGATTACAAAGGACACCATAAAATTTATCGGGTGATCCCTGAAAATATCCATACCCTACCATGAACGGGATGAACCCCCCCCCCCCCCTTGCCTTTGGAAATTCCAAAATCCTTAACTCCTCCACTATGGATTTTCCAATTTTTCTCAGACTCCAAACAGGAAACTTTTGTTTCATAATTTGTTCTATTGACTAATTGATCAACTTTAAGGCATGACACATCCACTCATTTTTCCAAGTAATTGCTAACACCTGCCTGAACAATCTTTATCTTGCTTTCATGGTCGGTTAGTGCTTGCGTTTGGAATTACAATGGTCATTACCACCCCATGCCTTCAAAATTCCAGTCAAAGAAACCCCCCTCTCCCTCGGAATGCCAAGATGCAACACCTGTGGTATGGTATTGATATTTTCTGGAATCACCCATTCCTCCAACCAGGGGTTTCATGAACATTTTCAGCCAGAGGATATCTGGTTTAACAGAGAGGCAAAACATTTTGAGCTGAACTTATTAAAAAGAAACACTTTCCACTACATGGTCAAACCACAGGTGCACAAAATCATGCTCACAGCTAGTCAATCTGCCCAGTGCCTGGCTCCTTAATGAAACTTTCTACTACTTAGAATGTACAAATTGCCAACAGACGGTTAAAGGAAAAACGTCACGATTAGACAGTTTGAAAAGTTTAGCCTAAATTTTTCAATTTTGTCATTTGTAATCTGTGTCAATCTTCTCCATCCTTAACCATCCTTGTTACTTTATGGTTTATTATTATCTCTTTGGTGTTTTTCTATCTTTGTTAAGTATTATTTTCAGGTTTCCTTCAATTTAAAGGTAATTTTGGCAATGGTCAAAATAACTAAAAATTTCGTGACTGAGCCCCTTTAACAATTGCTCATTTGCTTTTGGTCTGCTGACCAGTTGAGCAGTTTTTACCTGAGTACTCTGTCAACAACTTCTTCTTTTTCATGAGCCTCATTCCACAAGAAAAGTCGATACCTGAAATTCCCAATAAACACAGTGTAAGAATATCTGTATAACAAGTAATTTATTACTGATGAGAACAGAGATAGCATTAAAATATCATGATAATGATGATTTGCATTGCACAAGGTGCTTAAGGCAATCACTAAGTATTTTCCAATTTGAAAGCTTAAGGAGGCTCGAAAGGGTTTTTAGCTGCACGCAGGCACGCAAACTCACACGTCAGCTGAATGAATCAAAATTAGCACACCGGAAGTTAAATCTGCGGAAAACATTTGTTTCTAGCTCGAAATTTTGCTTGGTGACCTATCTTGATTTTTTGCATGCATGCGCCATTCACGATAGCACTTCAAATATAAAAGTTTTGGGGAAATTTATCCAGTAGAATTTTCTACAAGCCATAATTATTTTTCATACTGCTTGAAAAGGTAAAGAATTTTGGGAGTTTTTCAACAAAGAAATAAAAATGGTAGGTCACCGAATTAGTTTTTCAGATAATTTACAAAAATTGTCATTTAAAGGGCCTTTTTGTGGACCTAGGGTGTTGCCATAGTAACTGATATGACATCATAAGCACCTTTAAAATATAGTCCAACAACAGAGTTCCAAGAAGACATGTAGTTTGCCCACACCATAAAATATCCTTCTTTGTAATCTTTCATTGTTTTATAAACACTGCGTGCGTGCATGCAGCTAAAATGGTGCTAACCACCATTGCATCTGTGATATTTAGGTTAACCTAAGCTCTATTTAGGCTTAACCGTAGTGCCTTTTCACCATTTCAGGTGGTTTAGTACAGGTATATTAAGTTACTATAACACCATGTCTACAGATAAAAAGCAAGGGACCTCAGCAAGAAAGAGACTACCATGATAACTCAAAGGATGAAATTGTAATCACTTGTTTCAGTAAGAATTCAATCTCCTCAGAGACTGTAATATGCAGTCTATACATAACATATACAATCCTCAATGGCATATGGGGTGAAGAGAAAACAGACTAAGTGTGAATTGTCTCCTTATGTACAAACACAGAACAAAATTATGTCTGTCATACTCAGGAAGGGAACTCACACAGGTATGTGTGTCTCAAAATGAAAAGCCCTTTTAATTATATGCAATGCAGTGGCCTCCCAACAATCAAGCAGAGAGAAAAAAATACATGATTGAGAGTCTTTCAAGTCAAATTCACTTTCCCACTTTTAGTGCCTGGTTTTTACAAGACAATATTTATTATCAAAAACTTTTAGTCTCCCTTTGTTAACCTCTAGGAAGATGGTAGGGAGACAAGAGGGAAGAACTAGCAAAACAGGAAGTTCTTTGAAGACTATTTTGGGATGAGGGCAGAAATAATATTAATAATGTTTACTTTAACAAGCTTTTAATAATTTATAAACATTGCCATCTAGATCTGTAGACTAGAGTTACAGTCACAGTGAGCCCCTGTGCGGTTTGTGGGTTTTCTCCAATCTTTGGTTTTCGGTTTTTGTCACAAATGATGGCGGTTTTTGGATTTTTCTGTCCAATGCATTTTACGGTTTTCTGGCTTTGCCAAGGAAGACCCAGTTCTGACTTCATATGTCATGCTTCTGCTGTGCCCAACTAAATTCAACTTCAAAATGTGGTATTTCTTTCAAACAAAAATTACCTTAAATCATTTTATTGTGCACTTTATTCTAGTTTAATTTCACATTGCATTGCTATATATGAATCTCTGGAACCGATTTACAAAAATAAAAGAAAGTTTTTAGACTGTGATGATTTAACAAGGGAATAAGCAGAAAGAACTTCAGAAAGTAAAACAAGTTTAGACATATGAAAATTGAATAACAGAAAAAGAAATTCTGAAGCCTACAAATCTTTGTCAGTGGGAGTTTTTGTATGAAATCCTCAAGCTGTGTTCCAAGAAAGTTCTGTCTAATAGCCACTCTAGTGGATTATCCAGTTAGGCTACCTAACCAGATTCTGTCTGTCACTTGCCCTATAGCAAGAGAAGTTTGGGAAAAAAATTTGAACAAATTCAAACTACAGAAGTACCCTGTAAGAGATCAAGTCTTCGGGGGTTAACAAGTGATGATGACTTTTAGACTAAAACGTTATAGAGCTTACCCAATGGGCAAAATGTGTTTTCCTTGCACCCAGCTGGGTGTGAGACAAATTTGTAAATACAGCTGACCCTGGCCCTAACTACCTGTATCTTGAACGCTGTAGTCCCAAACTCTGTGGTAGCTCAAACTCAATAATTTTCTCTTGGATATGCTGTAACAGCTTTCTGGAGTCCATCTATCTTGGAATTTTTTTTTATTTTCCCTCGAAAAATTCAAGTTAGTGCAGTTCAACTGTACAAGCCAACTCTGCAAATATTTTATTTTTTTATCTTGATGCTTCGAAATCTCTGGAACTTGCTTTTAAGGAAATGATACATCTTTATTGCAAACTGACGTCATAATATAAGGCTAGTTTGGACAAGAGGCCCCATAACTTCAAAGATGAGTGATTTCTTTATACTTTGACAAATGATGTGGAAAATTATGTCAATAGTAAGTTTTAAGATAAAAGAAAACATCTTTAAAGTACTTTGTCGGCATTGACACAACAAGACAGTTTGTGAGTTCAGTTCTATACAAAAATATTAAAATTCATCATTTCATGTCAAGAAAATCGGCTAGTCAAGCCCACAAGTAAACTACATATGCTGAAGTCTCTTGAATGTGTAGTTAATTTTCTCAAAGCGCGAATATGCAAGTGAAACCGCTAAATGAAAATATTCAACATGTAGAAACCAAAAGAAATGAACCTGAATAAAAGAACAATTGAAGGTCACAACGACGATAAAATGCAGGAAATTTTTTGAGCAGTTGAATAGAAACCAAACAATACAAGTTAGTAAAAAATATATAAAAAAAATTATGAATTTACTCACCGCTCGAACAAAAGATCTGCAATTTCCGTTGCTTGGGCAAAAGTTCTGTAGGTACTCAAAAAAGCTATGAGATACCCAGGATCAAGGTCTTCTAACGAAGCAGCTGAAGGTGCAAGGTGCTCCACAAGTTTTGCTAAAGAACCGGCTTTAATTGTCCTTATACGGATGGTTTCCCACAGAAGGTGAGAGATATCTTCATCAGGCGAAGGTACCATCTTGTCACTTGAGTGATATCGAACTTTCTTCAACGACACCGAATAGATGGCGTCTTGTTCGCGCTCTTCTTTCCAGAACACTTTCTAAACACAATCAGAGTGCCAAGAGCTCAGCAGTGCTAATTACATTTTGCCGGTATAATGTCATTGCGAAATTTTACAAAACAGCCCGCGAGACAGTTTGAAATTATAGAAGTCAACATTGAAGAGCCAAACTTAATATTTTGCAAGAATTTCCGGCAGGAAATTTCGCCTGAATTTTTCATTGCTACTCTCCTTCTAAACCATGGAAACCATTTTCAAAATTATATTGTCGCTTTTTAAGAAAAGTAAGTCCCTACCACTTCTTATAAAGACTATAAATTTGTAAAAGCTTTTACACCAAATTATTGTGGTCAGCGTAAAATGGCCCACATTGTACTTGTCGCCGCTTCATTCAAAGTTAATAAAAACTCACTTTAAACAATGCCCAAGGAATAAGAATACACCAAACAATGAATTTAAATCATCACTTCTTCGCCATTTCAATCTGTGGGAATACTTAAGAAGGTGTGTACCAAGAGATAAACCAATATTTTGCTAAGATGTGTGAACGCGTTACAGTTTGAAGGTGTCCTTGAAGTTTGAACTGACCTGATTTGGAGTCTGCGAAGGCGGTAGATCGTGAGCGGGCATCATGTCCGAGCCTCCAACGGCTGAATACCGCGTTCTATTAACTTTTAGACAGCAGAATGTCCACGTTTCTCATTCTAGAATTTTACCAGAAAAATCGCAGCTTGTGGAGGTCAAATACAACTCAGTTATGTCTGTGTGAAGCTCCGATCCGCTGTGTGCGTCTGCAGCGCATATTGACAACACTTGTGAATGGCCGCCCACGTGATGTGAATGTTACTCTACACTTACCGGAAGTAGAAATGAAACAGCGTGGATCGACCGAAAAACCACGACGGAAATGGAATAAGAACAGAGATTTATTATGCCCTAATCCATTTTTCCGAGGACACTGGCTTTTTTGGCGATGAAACAGAAGCACTCCGAGACTGGCAGGTCACTCCAAATATAAAAGTGACTCGCGTCATGAAATAGTGGAAATCTTAGCTCATCTTAACCATTTTTTCACCATTTTGTCAAACTTGAAAATCTTCTTATTTGTTCATGCCCAAAAACTGCTTGACTGGGGAGATTTAGAAGCAAAGGACTCACTGGCTGACTAAAACAGAGAAGGATCCATGATTTCTTGGAAGAAGCATGCTGATTTGACCTAACCGACTGACTCATCACGTTTCCTAATTTTCAGAATATTCTTGAATATTCTGACTTGGAAATTTTGCCAAGGAATGTAAATCAACTTGAGTATTTGACCTGTTCCAAGATATCTGATTCTAGACATAGACTAGCAAGTAAAACCCAAATTCAAACTTACTGTCTACCAACGGTGCTCAAACAGATACCTGAAGCACCTGTCTCAATAGGAAAACCGCGGCGGCAAAAACAACCCTGCTGACATGGAAAATCACATCTGAAAATGCCGGTTTTTGGAACCTTAGCGGGGCATGACATACGATCATAAATATCGTTTTAATCGTTGTGTTTGCGAACAAAGTCAAGGTCAAACGCGGCGTGTATTGTTTTTGCCGTTTTTAATCCATTCAACCTGAGGGAAAGGTGACTATTTCTATTTTGCCTTTTGGTTCTTTATCTGCTCACATCTACTTATAAAAGCGTTCTAAAGTATGCTCGGTCTCACCCTTTAATTTTGTGTTGTTATTCACCGTCTTGACCCGTCAACTGCTAATTCAAAGTGCACTTTTTGAGTGACAATTTATCCAACAAGTCACAATTTTAATACTCCGCCAATCACACTTTTTGAGCCGTACGACGCAAAAACAACGTGAACAAACTTTGTAGTTTCAAGTTTCATTTTAGGTTCTTGCTGTTTCAGGCACAGCAGCGGAACAGGTGAAGGAGATAAATGGGTTTGAAAACATGGAAAGAAGACTAGATTGTCACTCCTTTAAGCTTGTTGTAAATTTAATCCTCCTGTAACAGTCTGAAAACTCTTATGTTTATTTTATGTTTTAACTCAGAAACAGATTACATGCAGTTGGGATGGCAAATTAAATCGAAATCTAAAATGCAGTAGAGTAGAGGCATCCATTCAAATGAATGAAAGATTAAAGTACAGGTTACCTCTACATAAAAGTCATAAAAAAGGCTACTTATTACATTTTTTTTGTTGATGTCGTGCAATTTTTTTTGTGCCAAATATGACCAAATAAACCGCACTGATATTGCATTCGAGAAGTTTGTAGAATTATTAGAAACGAGAAAAAGCCCGTAATTTGTGATCAGAAAACCAGAAGGTTTTACAGAAATTGTCGTAGAAAAAAGTTAGAATCACTCGTTCGTGCAAAATCAGAAAACAAAAACATTAAGCATGTTTCCGAGCGAAGTCACACGAAAAGCAATGACATGTGTTCTCCAGTCCAGTCACAGAACCTACGCGGGAGATCGCTAAAACAAGCGTGTGACAGTCGAACGGCAATAAACTCAGAGTTTAGTGATGACATAATATAAAGAGCTATCGATGAACACAAGTACCAATTACCAAGTACTATAGATAATTAAATCTGAATAATAAAAATAGACTCAAGTGACAAATTTAGTGAGAGCTATCATATCAAGTGGAGGCATTTTCTGATAACATGTTTCAGTTTTTATTTGTAGCGAAATGCTTTCTATATCCGTAACCTATGAAAGTTTTGTAACTGGAGCGCTGATACATGCGGGAAAAAAATGCATTATCAACTGGCCGATAAGAACATTAGTTTTCTGTATTCACTAGTTCAATGTTCGAATAACACAAGCATTTCGGAAATTCCTAGGGAATTGACTTTTGTGTGATCTCACAACTCAACTTGTCGAGACGTGTTTCAGATAGTCCTGTACTCAGTCTAGATCTGCACTAATACTTACTAAATAGTCTTATCAAGGTTCCTGAGAACAAAAATAACAATTTTTGACCATGCGTTTTAACGTCTTTAAAAGCAATCGAGTTAGCAATAAAAGCAATATACGATTGTGTCCTCAGCGTAACAGAAATTGTCTATAAATGTTATGTTTATAAGTTCCTGAAGTTCGTTGTCACCTTGTGAAAAAAGTTAATCCAAGCATGAGACACGATTCATCCGCAACGGTGTACAACGATATACAATTCTTATTGACTGAAACGCTCGATGTTTCACCAGAGACTGAGTTTGTTCACTTATTATCACAGTACCGCGTCTAACTTTCCCTCCAAAACTGATCACGTGATGTATAGTGCTGCATCTGCGACTGCGCATCTTCAAACAAGCTGAATCCGGACGATGGCGCTGACCAACATTGCGCAGGAAACTGTGGCTGCTGTAACTCCTCAGCCGGCAGCTCTGAAGGCGGAAAACCGAAGCTTTCACGCCAGTGAAAGGTTCTGTTGAGCTCCAGTTTGAAACTTGAACTGGTGGATGGAAATGAAGGCATCTGGTTTGAAATCAGATCGTTGCGTTCCCAAGAAAATGGCATATCGTTCTGGAGTGGGATGCTTCTCGTCGTGCACGGCTCCTCGGGCCAGTCATGTGACAAGGGTGGTGGTGGAGGAAGTGGTAAGGCCGAGTTTACCGGTGGCGGGTCTTGACTGCGGAGGAAGTTGATGAAGGGGGTCTGGTAACGAATGATGGGCGGTGGAGAAGGGAAGCGAGTTCGCCTTTTCTTGGATTTTGATCCTTCGCTATCTCCCCTGTTTGACCTAACAAAAGGAAAACACAGCAATTAACAAAACAAAAACCAAGCTGGGTCAGGTGTAAATTCGTTGCTTTTCAAAGGAACGGAGGCTCATGACTTCGGCCAAACAACAGGGGTATCGAATGGTCTTTGCGAGCATTTGCGAGCAGCAGTGCGTTTATTTTTGCGAGCACGAGCAGTGATCAATTTTCTCATGCGAGCAGCGAACACTTTAAAAATTACAAATGGCGAGCAGCGAACACTTCGTAAATTTTCCTCCAGCTAAAAAGCCGGTCAGTTTCAATAAACGTCAACAAACGAGCAAGCATTTTTCCAGAAACATTGATGGCGCGCTCATGTTCCCCCAATACTTCCCAGTTTTCCATATGGAAACAACATATTTTCAGTGTCAGTTTTAGTTTTCGCGATGCAAATTATGCTTACGCTACAAGGCAGGGAGTTTTAACGAAAATTCGAGCATGCGAGCACTTGCAAAATTTGCGAGCTCGAGCAAGCGAGCACTCATCTAATTTTTGCGAGCAATTCGAGCAAAGGCCAAATTTTGCGAGCACTTCCGAATTGGATGGGACCATTCGATACCCCTAACAATGTTGAATTTTACATTTGCAGATTAACACAAGGAGTAACTTTGGCTCGATCAGCTATAATTAGATCTAAAATTGAGCTTTCTGTTCTCTCCAATTTTCCTGAAAGAATAGCCATACCTTCTTTTGCACCCCTTTCCGTATTTCCTATTTTCCTCCTCTAGTAATGTTTTTCTTTTCTAACCTGAGAGCAAGTCTTTTAGGTGGTATACGTCAACTGATGAACAGGAAATATTACGGGTTTTTTTTGACTTTTTTCCGATATGGTGATTTTTAAACTTGTCATTGTAAACAGAAAGTTTTTAATTTTTTTAAACGTCCTTAATGGCCATTATCGTCACGTATCGATTTACACTAGATCTAAGATTAGATTCACCAGGATCGGCTCGCAGTATGATTAAATAATTCAGTATTGCAGAACATACCTCTTTCCCTCTCTAAATGCTTTGGCGAACGGATTGTTGTCAATTTTCAGTTGAGTCATGCGTGGGTTCTGGTAACTAGTGACCGTGATGAACTGGGTTTCAGGGAAGTTGAACACCCATCTGTCACAATGGCGCATGCCCAGTTTAGTTACAATGAGCTTCAGCCGGTACTTTTGCATGGAGCTGACCACCACCTACAATGAAAAACATTCGGAGTCAAATTTGGTAAGAAAAATTAAATAAACTGGAATGGGTATTCTTGTCTCCATCGCAGTTCTCTTTTAGATGGTAGCGTGCAAAGCAAAATTTACTCGCGAGACAAATTATCTCTAGCGCGAATTACTTTCGATTCTCGCACGACAAAATAAGAGAGAAAATTAGGGCAAGCTGCGCTGACAAACAATTATACTACCATATCGAGCGGAAAAAAAACTAACTAAAAAAGGATTTCCAAACCATCTCCGAGCATGAAGTCTTCATCTTAAAAAGCCTTTCAACTCGGTGATTAATAAGATGCGTTTGATAGCAAATTGGAAAGCAATACACCATACTGACTCTTTTTTATATATAAGAATAAAGTTTTCCTGGCCTTTTGTTGTTTCTTTTTGGCTAGTTTTGCCATTTGAAGAAAGAAAATTATATTATTTTCAGAATCTCAGCCTCAGATTTATTTAAAAAACACATTCTTAAAAATTCGAGAATTAAATCCATCGATATTCTTATAAATTATTTTCTTATAAAAAGAAAAGAGTGTATACGTTAATTGTACACGAGTCACAGATCACTTACATTATCACTGTTTGGAAGGATGTGATTAGACAGTTTCAGCTTGTCAAATGTTACCCCTTGCGCCATCCAATACTGCCCCAAGCTGGCCGAGTTGACATGCAGGTATTTGCTGTGCGCTTGGTCCAACTGGACTCCTTTGCCAGCAGACACCCACCCTTGGTCCGGCTTGTGGCGATAGCGGTTACCATCGACGGCGATGACCTCCACCGAACAGCCGTAGTACTGGTCGGGCTCGAGTCCGGCGAGACAGAAGTCTGGGACGGGGAACATTCGCCTAAAAACGTTTATCATAGAAGCATTACAGGAAGGAATGAGAAGCAATATGGGTAAAATATAGGAAAATTCTTAAAACTTTTCAAGTCTCGTCTGGCCTGTACGTAAAAATAGAAAAAACCGCACCCAACAGGCAAAATAAAGGCACATATGTCCAGAATTGAACGCTAATGAGATTTAAATTCCCTATGATAAGCATCACAAAGTGTCCTCACTGGAAAAAGTCACCAAAATACTCACAATTCGATCGAATATCAAGTAATAGGAAAATGTCAAATAACCTTTCCAAATATGAAGTACTAATTAAACAAAACTTGCGTTGAATCCTGGAGGCGGGAATATCAAAAATCTGGCTGCTTTTAAAAACACCATGAAAAATTTGATAACGCAATTTCAGTGACCACTATAAAATTGCGAGACAAAATATTTAGTAAAACTGCCGTCCAATTCTCCCTGGTCTGCTAGTGACGACGAAAATAACCATTATTTGTGTTCTTATTTACCAGTTGTTTCAGCAGACAAAACAATAAAACACTCTTTTTTTAACAATGTTTGTTCAAGAAATTTTCTATGCAGTACGTGCACTTTGAGAACTTTGTTTCGTCCAATTACAGTCCCGCTGTTACTCCCAGGGGATGTCTGAGTCCAAACGAGCACGAGCATTGTAAAGAAACTTTTTAAGTAAACGGAAAACTATTTGCATAAATTCGACTTTAAAGGGAAAAAAATTAAGAGTTCCTTTTTACTTTTCTGGTTGGCAAAGGATTTTTGAAGCTTTATGGTTCGTCTTATCTCTTTTTAAAACTTTCAGAGTCATGAGTGTTTTTTAAAGTACGCGGTATGGTTTAAGTTGGCTTCAATAAGATGATTGAAAACCCATGCAAGAAAAAATATCTGATTCAGTCTCGTATGCAAATAATTGTTGGTTTGCGCTGGAAATTGTTTGTGCAATGTTAAAATCGAACTGTTATCCTTTTCAAGGTAAAAATCAGAGTTTGCAATGTCCCAAACAGAGATAGTGAAACTTTAACCCACACCAGGACAGAGCTGAGGGGAAAATGGTGAAGCCGGTCAAGAAAATAAAGCTTACTTTATATCCCTCCCAGACCCGTCATGTCACCAACAAACAACAAATTATATTGGGATGTCATTCTATACCCATTTAGTTCCTACCATTAAAACGTAAAACTTGAGCAAGAACACAAACCTCCCAGCCTTTGTGATAATCATTTCTGTTTCCTCACGATGAAACATCGCCCAGAGATCCTGATTTCGGAGCCGCGCTGAAATCGTTCTGCCCTCGCCCTCCATGGCCGTTCTGTTGATTGCCGAGGCTTTCTTCCTTGGGGCTTCGCAAGGTCTTTTGGATTTAGAATTCCGATCCTGCGCATCTGGGTGTTTCGGCTTTGAAACTTGGACCCGTGAAGAATGTTTTTGAGCTACGGCAAGATCTTCGGGGCACGTGTCTAAGCGAAGCGTGGATATCGGAATCTCACCGTTCCTTTGTATACGAACAGATTTCGAAATCAGCCCATCCATTTCTGAAAAACTGCACAACTAGCGAAAAAAACTCTGCACAGTAAACGATCAAACTTAGGCCAAGACGTGGAAGCTTTGCTTGAGTATCAAAGACTGAACCTGGACAATGATCACCGCGAACTTAAATAGCGTCGATGAAGACAATAAAGATGCTTATTTTAATTGGTTTTAATCTGGACGCGTCCTTTCAAAAAGCAAATAATCTCACCTTGAATCAACTAATTAGCCAAGTAAGCAATGTCTTTTGTGATGGATCTTCCTTCAGTCTGTGAATTTTCTTTAAAGCTTTCACCTTGATTCTTTTGTTTGTAATTTCTTTTTAAAAGTCATCAAAAGCGATTATAATTAACTCCTGATAGTTTAAGCCGATATACTGTCAAAAGCAAATCACTATGAGTGAAAATAACTCTGGCTTAGTTTGTTGGCTAAGATTTTGAAAGTGTTTAAGCTCGTTTTAACTCAGAACTTCCGATTTATAAATAAATCAGTTAAACCGGAAACGTGAAAGTTTATTAAAAATTACGGCTGATTTTGTTCCATTCAGAGTGATCGTAGGAATTTTTAGTATGTTTTTTGATCTTTGTGGTCTTTGGCTGTGTGTACTGAAAAGATCTTTGTTTAAGTTGAAAGTCTACAATTCCTCAATGACGGTAAAGGTAGCGGCGGCTAACCCTAAATATCTCCGACAACAATGAAGACTTGGATCTCAAGGAACAAATTTGCTTTAAAACCGTTCCATGACCTTAGAGACAAAATATGACTGATGTGACAAAATCATTTGTTATGGCCTGTTCCATGAGTGTTCCTTTTATATGAAGCGTTTCGTTGAGATATACTTCTCGAAAGCCTTTTCACATGCGAATTCTTTGGAAAATGATTAATTATCGGGCTTGTATTTCGTTAGTCTATCTGTTGCATCGAGTTGACTGAAATAACGAGTTAGAAAAATATCAAACAGCAACACCTCGCGCCGAAATCACTACGAAATCTTCGATCAGCTCCGATCACACTTCGTGCACAAGTCAACAATTCAATCCATTGTTTGCTTGCAAGCCGTTTATAATTTACTAAAGGAGTAGAAAAACTCAACATAAAAGCTTTTCTCACCTATTGTGTGTGAAATTTGGGTTTGGGCTTCCACCCATGGGAAATCAATCTGTGCTCCGTGCATGCAATTCTTATGAGTCATCACTTCCTTTTCACGTACTGAAATCTTACTTTAAATAGCCCGATTTTACCTTTGATTCCTAAATTAGACTGCGAGCAGTCTCTTTTTTGCAAAATCCGCAGGGCAGAACGCAAAGAAGAACCGACAGAAGCACGAGAAGTCGCGTGATATGCGAAGGAGCGAGCCTGTCGCTTTCAGTTCGCACGCCCACTTGTCGTGCCACGGATTTTCGGGGAAAAGGGACGACTCGTAGTGTGTTCATAAATACCTTGCTTCTAGGTTCTACCATGATTTTTAGTGGATTGATCCGCTTTCGGTATCTAACAATAGCTTCCTTTGTCAGGACACTAAACAGGTATTACTTTTACCGTTCGTATTAATACACTGATTTTATAAATGGCTTGGAACCTTCACAGGTTTCAAAACCATCAGTAACGAGTCCTAACGACATGCGGAGGCGCTACACGTGCGAAAAGTGCAATTGCGTGTGAGGAGGATTAAATCCTTCTTAAACATCTGAACTGGGTGGCTCTTGTATTCTCTAAATGCACGCAAGGAAACAAATACAAATCATCAAGGGTATGACACCGCTTTAGAGAGAAATAATATTCATAAAGTGAAATTCTGTACGGGTGCCTGAAAGGATAGACCCTTACAATTTTTGAGAGCAAAACACTGCCGAGTCCAGTATTATTCTTGAATGCTTTTTAGACTACCCTGAGTGCAGCTTCGCTACGAAAAAAAACCCCGCTGTCACCCAGGGTATTTTTTAGGTAGATCGTGTTTAAACACGCCTTTAAGCAGGCAAGGTGCGATGGAAAGAATGCAACGAGTTCACTCAATACTCTAAAACCACTCTTAACTGCAATACTAAATACCAAATAACAATGAAAATGCCAATATGAAGAATTATCGAGAGATCAGCCAACCCATGCAGGTTTAGAGGCGAGGAATATGACTTCTGGTTTGGTTCAATTTCTTAAACTAATTTCAAAATAACTTTAATGGTTTATAGCTCTTCGGCCTGTACATGGAATGTTGCAAGCGCCAAGTAGTGGCGGCACTTTGAGGGCTCATTGACACCGCCTCAGAGAAATTTAAAAACGGCACTCTGAAAACGCATCAAATGTTTTCCGTCCACACTACGCCGTGAGAATTTAAAGAGGGAGCTTGCTCGCGCTCCCAAAACACGTTCCCGGGTAAGTACCCCAACCAGTACACACGAAGGACACGACGGGGGAGCTGAATGATGCCGGAAACAACCCGATTGGGGCATGGGAAGTAGTTGCTATAAATCCAACATGGCTGCGAACAGCTCTGGATGAAAAAAATAAGTCAATTTGATTGGCCAACTGGAGACACGTCGTTTCACGGCAAGCAAATTTCAGTACACATCAGGGAGCTTACCCCTGAAACAGACTCGTGCAACAGATTTGCCCCTGGAGCAAAACTCGGGAGCAAAAGTTTTGTTGCGCAACATATTTTTTCGCTAAAAATCGTTGGTGCAGACGAGGAAGCTTTGCTCCGGGTGCGTGCTGCGGGAGCAAGCTCCCTCGTGTGCACCGGCCTTAATAAAGGAAAACTCAGTCAGCTGGGACGACACGTGCTAATTGTGACGTCATCGTTTTTCGAAAAGCTTTATTTTCAAAATGTTTTCTGTCCAAACCAAAGCCGGCGTTTTTAGTGTGGACTGTAGGCTTAACCGAAGAAATAAAGCAGCGTTTCCAAATTCCTCCGGCTTAGTGTGCACAAGGCCTGAGTAAACTCATCTTATTTTTTTGCCTTGCATATCTCTACATCCTACATCAACCGACATTGAAGGTCATAATGGAATTTCGATTTTTCAAACCTCTGGATTTCTCGAAGCAATCCTCGCTTCCTTGCACGAGCAGGTGGAATTTTTCAAGTTCCTTTAATCTCTAATTTCCATTATCCCTGGTGGTTCGGAAAATTGGGATTCTATCGTAATACGAAGTGCAAACTAACTGTCGCCATATGAATCCTTAATGAGTTTCAGGCACCGTCCACACGTCGGAGAATTTGGAAAACGCAGCTTCATTCCTACGGTTTGGCCTGCCGTCCACAATAATCCGTCACGAAAACGGAGCTTTTCGAAAACGCTCTTCAAACCTGAGGAAAATGAAAACACCAGTTTGTGTTTTAGTGTGGACGGAAAACATTTTGAAAACGGAGCTTTTTGAAAACGATGATTTCCCTGCTCGAGTTTTCCTCAAACACAAATCTAAAATGACCGTTAATTGTTGCGTTTATAAATTCCTCCAGCTTAACGGGGCAGTGTCACCCTATTTGGCAATTTTTTAAAAAGCTAGGAGTCTTCGCATCAACTGAATTAAAAAAATAATGGTCTAGTTTTGTTATTAAAGACTATTTGAACGTACTGAAACTGTTTCCTGTCGCCTGTCGCTACGAATGGCAGGGATGGAGATGGATTGAAACTTGAAAAAATTAGCCAATTTTTTCAAGATTTGAGGCTACGTCTTCAAAATATTCTCAAGAAATTTATTATGGCTAGCCCTCTCTGATAAAATTCATTTGATATCTTCGTCGTAGCTTTACAGAAGCATTTTGTTTATGAGGAAAGCCGCAGTGACGATTTTAGCACAGAATTGACCTAAAACCACAAAATCCTCGTGACACTGTCCCTTTTAGTAATATTTAAAAATCGAGCAGCAGTGTTTTATCGGAGTATAAAAACACGAGGCGTAGCTGATAAAACATGTGCTGTGAGATTTTTGAACGGCTTCAAAAACACTCCACAAAAAAGCGTGTGTCTTGGGACTCCGAACAAAGGTTCAAATTGTGCGGGAAAGATATTAGCATAAAAGAGAAACAGCTATGCCTTATCAGTATTCTTTATGTAAAGAATACACGCCACTCGGGCCGGAGCGAAGGACGGCTGTTTTCGCAGGCCAATGCACGTGACGCTTTATCGGTGTTTTGATAGGCTGTTAGGTTCATGAATTATTAATGAGTTTTTGAATGTGGACGGAAAACATTTGATGCGTTTTCAGGGTGAAACCTCTGTTTTCAAATTCCTCTGGGGTAGCGTGGATGGGCGGATTCATACTTCTCCCGAGGAGCCAAAAAAGCGTTCGATGTAGGGGAACTATCTGTTTCTATGTATAAAGGAAATAACCTAGTTTTGACAAATGACGGAGTCAAGTTGGTTCATTTAACTAACAGAACATGTATTTTAAAAAACACCTAAGCAACCTAAGACTGTTGATTTTCATGACTCCATTTCATATTTTTCGTGTTATCACAAATAACCTATTTGTACTGCGCGTTGAAAATCAACAGGGCACCGGCTTCAATCGAATTTGAGCTAGTGCACATGTGTAGTGATTCAACTCCACCGTTAGCTGTAAAAAAACCGAAATCTTGGCTTTTCCAAAAACGTAAAAGTCGAGATATGAAGAATCAGCACATGCAGTTCTTGGAAAACCTATTTTCAAGGAAATTTCATGTGTTGAAATACTTTCTGGCATTTTGACTGTCGCACTGAGAAAAAAGTCCGTTAAACAAGACAATCATATATATCTTTGGGTCTGGCAGTTTCACTTATTTGAAATAAATACAAAATATTTAAGTTCTTTTGAATCAATCCGTTATGCTTTAGCAGCAGCTTTGGTAAGGAGCTGTTGGTATTGCTGTTGCAGCTTGGTCAGTATCTCTTGGCTGGCACCTCGCTTCTTTTCCACGTCTTTGATGCTAACATCGTTTCTTTTTCTGAAAAGGACAGAGTTTAGATTAATCTTCTTTGCTGTAGTTTGGGTTGCCATGCAATCTTTCTAGTGACAGGGGTTGTCTGTGATGACCTTGATATGTTTATTCGTTTATTATTATTATTATTCGTTTATTATTACAATTACAATACCAGTAAATTTGACTAGTGCAGCAGTCATTAAAGTGCCCCTGTGACAAAAAATAAATTATTTTTTCCTTTGGATTTCAAAACTATGTTAACTAAACAGTAAGTGACCCAAGTTTTAATCCTTGATTTAAAAAAGGCACCTGTTTATTTTAACTGGAACTTTCCTATATAATGATCCGCATTACTAAATTTACGTTCTTGAGAGAGCTGGATCGAGAAGAAAATGACGTCAAAGGCTCACTAGTTTAAGAATTCGATACGTGTGAACGCTGCAGAATTAATATGCAGCACGGGAGTTTTGGGCTTTCACACTTTTAAACTCGCACTTTGCATACATAATAAGCTGCGTTCACACGCAGAAATTTTAAGCTGGTGAGCCTTTGACGTCACTTTTGCCGGATCCAACCCTCTGAGGTCAAATCGGTCAGGTTTGAACGTGAGTGATGGCGGATCGTGAAATCCAAAACTTACACTCAAAGTAAACGGCCTTTGGATAAAAATGAAAGGTCAGAATTTTGCCAGTTAAGTGTTAAGCAGACACACTTTCAGAATCTCAAGAAAAAAGGAAGTGATTTTTTTTAATGATTGCATTACATATGTGTTTAAAGAGCGTTGCATTACGCGATCTTCAGCGTGATCAACATGTGACAGGGGTAGATTCAGTATTTTTCAAAGAGGGTCCGCTGGTACCTTAGGGTTGCAGAATAAATGGGACATGCCCAGAAAATGTTACACTGGAAATTATGACAATGCCATAAAGTAGAAATTACAATATGATAACTGACCAGAGAGTTTGGCTTTGCTGTTAAAATATTCACAATCTTTTTCTATTTTTTTAATTTTTTGCTTCTATAACAGCAGGGTGGCTAGCCAGCCAATCTACCCCCCATAAATCTGCCCCTGCATGACTTTTCATTGCAACATGAATACACGGGTATTGACACTCAGACAAAAATTAGTGCAACTATGAACTAAGAGAAATTATCCTATGGAATTATCACAACGTTATTGAATTACAAACGTAAAAGGAAATATGTGACAATCGGTCTGAAGGACAACTGTGACACATCAAAATATTCAGAGAAAAGGAGAGTGAGACAAGAAAAGAAAAAGAGGAAGAGAAGAGAAGAGTTCAGAATTCTCTGTGTTCCTTGCTAATGATACCATCAGGGCAGGAAAAAAAATTGAAATCCACTTTTTATTATTTATTTGTAAATAGTTACTAGAGGTTAACTCGAAAACCTTATGGTTCCTTTAGAGGCTCCAATTACTTAAGCTACTTTCCTAATTATTCTCTTTAATAAACCTATGATGTATAAAAGATCCTCTGTAATTAGTCTAAATGTGAGTTAATAAATATAATGTCTGCCTTGTCTTGTCTTGCCCAGTGGGCAAGTAAATTTCAGTTTTCAGTTGCCATCACTTAAATATTATTTACTGACCTGGCAGCCAGTGTGAAAATCAGATGACAAGCAGGAACGAAGTATGCTTGGATTTCTAAATGAGGGGGGCATTGGGGCCTATTAGAAACCGAAAAACCGAGCAAATATTGCTGAAAAACGCAAAACCAGCAAGAAATTTTGTCCAAAACCGAAAACCAAAATAAAAGCCCTCACTGGCAAAGCTTTGGAAGTCTTCAGAATCTCTCTTTCTGTTATTTAATTTTTGTACAACTCAACTTGGTTTACTTTCTGAAGTTATCTCTGTGTATTTCCTTGTTAGTACAGAAGTCATCGAAGTCTAAAGAATGCTTATTATTTTTGTAAAACCGAAATCATTGTTGACAAAAACCGAAAACCAAAGACTAAATTGGAGATAACCTGCAAACCATGCAAGACACCAAAACCGGAAAACCGCAGTTTTCAAGTAAGAAAACCGAAAATCTGAACCATAAATTGATCAAATCCACAAAACCGAAAAATCCAATGCCCCCTCCTTAATAATCCATGCTTTCAACCTACTGGTTAACTAATCTTGCAGTCTTAAAGTTTTGAAATAGCTTCTGACAAGAAATTATCATTTGTCAAGCTGGCATTTTATTCGGATTCACAAGACCACTGAGGCTAATTTCACTTGCCCACAGAACCACTGCCCAAGGGCAAAATTTACTTGCCTCAGGCAATCAGACCTGCCTGGGTATTTTCCTGCCCTGATAATATACCTGTGCCAGCATGCCACAATTGGTTTTGGTTTTGCACATATGAATTTTTGAAGCTGATACTTTGCAAAGAATTGCAAAACCAAAGCACATGTGAAGTATTTTGGCAATCAACTGAAAAGGGCTCTAAACACAAGTTACAATAACATCAAATGCTTATAAGTCATTACTCCTTACATTTCTGCAGTGATGTATTCTATTCTTTTTAAAACAGTTTGTTTCGCTTCTTCCAAATCTTGTTTGACTAAAACAGGACCCATGAGTTTATAGACATTTCCATCAGGTTCTATTACATCAAGTTCCTAAAACAAAGAACAAAAGAAGTCATTTTCTTAATCAAGTACTGTAGGGAAATGGGTTAAGTCTGTGCTGGGCCTAAGCATCCGATATTGTGACAGCTCATGCTGGATTCAGTAGTATTAAGTAAATACTAATGGCTCCTGGACGCGATTTTAGTTCATCACAGGGTTACCCCTAGCATGAAAAATTCCAGTTGCATCTGTTTACAGACCTAGATGGAGGGAAACAATGTGAGAGGAAATTCTCGTACCTAAAGCCTGGTTCAAACGTCGCTCTACCGCGGAGTTGAACTCACTTGCATAAAGTTTGACTTCAGCGCAATTGCAGTGCAACAGTTGATTCAAACATCATACTTAATAGCTGCTGACTTGTCTTGTCCCAAGTCACCTCTATGAAACTCATGTTTCCGAAAGTGTTCCAGAAGATAAGATTGGTCCTCAGATATTAACTGGAACAAATCATGTCCACCAGATCAGTTATGATATTTTCCCACCATAAGACCTTCTTTCCCATCTTTCACAAAGAGCTAGAATTAGATTTTGCTCTCAAAACGCTTGGACATTCTGATATATCCGACTCTGGACTGATTTTGAGTTGCTCAGATGATAGCCTTTTATCTTTGTCCTCTGAATTCAAGCTTTCGTAGCTATTGAAATTTACATCCCTACGAACATAGGTACTTCTCCTAGCTGCCATTTTTCAAAACCTGAAACATATCTATTTCCAGCATTTCTCGTAACCCCACTGCAGAAGTGATTAGGACAACATTACCATAATGTATACGTTAGGTTTTGCTTCAACTTTACTCAACATTTGAATCGAATGTCATGCCAACACTAAACTCGATATTCAATTAGTTCGACTTTAGCGTGACTGCAGCTCAACATTTGAATCAACATCACACCAGAGTCAGGTGGTGCAGCTACGCTTGTCACATACCCGACTCTGGCACGATATTGGATTCAAAAGTGACGCTAAAGTTGTGCTAATAGTTGAACGTAATATTGATTACTGGAGTTCAGCATGATGATAGAACGATGGGTTAGGGCTAAGAATGAAGAATGTGCACTAGTCTAGTCTAGGCAAGTCATAACAGAGCCCTGGGCATAACTATTGATGGTATATAAACTATCACATTTAATTCAAACCCTGACACAATCCTAGGCTTCCTTCATCCCAGCTTGAACAAGTAGTCCAAACTTATAAACCTCAAGTTATTGACATTCTTAGCAGCAATAATTACTTAAAGCTAGTTTTACCTCTTGTACAACTTTATTCTCATTCAGTTGGGCATCTAACTGCTGTCTTGTACCGACCAATTTTGTCATATCTGTGGAGAAAAGCATGGTTATTAAAAAACCTAATGAATGTCACTTTTGCTTTGTACTGCATGACTTCGCTTTGACTTCAAAATATTTTTCTTCAGTTGATCTTCTTTTCCTCAGTAGAAAAGAAAAAGTGAAATCCTTCAAAATGTTGCCTCCTTTATATCAGGAGAACAAAAGTGAAACCAAGGTTTATCTCATATTTCAGTCAATTTTAAACCTGTCCACCTCTACACCTCCCTCAACCTTCCCTCCCATCCCTTGAATCAATATTTCTAAGTGCACTCCTGCAGTTTTGTGGAGAAGTCAATATTGGGAGTAACTGCAGAATACCCTACCACTTGAAGCTTATGGCTATGTGGCTATGAGGCTTAGCAGCTATGCAGTGACATGGCTACATGTACATGACTACTGTACATGACTTAAGCTGGTTTTTGCTAATGACAGAGTCGGAGTTGAGTCGTAGTTGAAGTCATATGTGAGCTTATGACCTAGTGAAAAGCGAATATCGGAGTCCTAAGTGAAGTCATGAGCTCGACGGAATTGGAGTTGGAAGATTCTGAACGTTTCCACTTCTTCCGATTCCGTTTACGACTCCATCGCTTATGATCCAGTGAAAACTGGGTTGTCGGAGTTGGAAGCAGAAGACCCAACCAATTACAAGGCCCGGAATTGAACATTGTCATTGGTTTATTCTTCTGCTTCTGCCTGCGACTCCGTCGACTTCTGCTTGAGACTCTGGCTTGATAATTACTACATTGTATCGCTCTACGCTTCTGATTACGACTCCGACTCCGACCCCGCCGCTAGTGAAAACCAGCCTTAAGCGGCTACATGGCCACTTGTTTTGGCTCATGGACTTAAGAACAAGGCATATTCATGTGTAGCTCTGTACCCACATAGCCACGTAGCCCTTTAGCCTCTTAGCTGTGTAGCTCCATAGCCACAGATTCTAGAGGTGTTTTGGAGAGGCAGGGTATTCTGCAGCCCAATATGGTAAATGCCCCATTGCCAAAAATCATTAAGGGCTTTGAAATGCTGTAAATCTCCTGTACCCATTAAGACTAAAATCTAACATCTAGATCAGTCACTCTTCTACAGTAAGAGTATGTAAATATTTCTTTCCATTTGTAAATTTTAACTGAGAATGAAGGCAAGGGACAACAAACTCATATTCACATCCATCAAAATCAACCATGGATATATGTACATCTTGTCGATAAAATATATAAAAAATTAAGGCTAAAAGCTGTTAAAATACTACCAAACGTTTACGATCTAATTTGATTACCATCAATCTGATGATGGATATGTTTTAGTTACCCACCATTTTTGAAACTACGCATGGCAGAAGGACAGTTGTAATCTGAAGGTGAGGTGAGAAGTCTCTGGCAAACAGCTTGAAATGGGACTCAAATCTGTCTGTCAATAAATCAAGCTTATCCTAACCCTGAAAACAGGCATTGCTCATGCGAAGAACTAACAGTTTGTTTCCAGTCTCACGAAAATGATCTGAAGGATGTGTCTTCGACGAATAATAATTAACTTCTCAAAAGACCTTAGACTATCAAATTACTTGCAAATTACCTTTCTGAATGGCTTTAAACTTCTCCAATTCTGACTGCATTTGCTGCTGAATTCTCTCGATGTTGGCCGCCATTGCCGCCATCTTTGATTTTAGGGTGGGATCCTGTTAGGATTGCTGGCTCAAGTAGAGTTTGAGAGGAATGGGACTGGGTCGATTTTTCGCCGAAACGCCTGACGGAAATTGCATGTGAATCTACGAAAATTACGCTGAATTCACGGAAGATATAATTGCTGTTAAAAGTAAGTTGCGAGGAGATAACTTCGGTAAATTTCGGTGATTTCCAAATAGTCCCTCTTTATCTGAAGTCGCCGTCGTGCTTTGCAAAACTTTTGTGATCTGTTTTAGTATTAAATGAGGCTTATTTTACAAGTAGGTTGGATTCTCCACAAATTGCAGATATGGGATTTATAAGAATCATGAACAGACGTTCTCAAATGCTTCTTTCATCTGGAAGGACCAAAGGTAATTAAACAATACTATCTCAGGAAAGCTGAGTAAGGCAACAGTTTCATGTAGAGTCTTCAATTGAAGCTGAGACGTACATTTGTTTTTAGAAACTTTGTCTTTCCTCGCAGAAAAATGAAGTTTGTTTCAGGTGTACAATATTTTCCTTGTTTTTAAAACTAGATAGGTGTTAGCAATACTTCTAACTGGTTTTATTAAGTGCAGACATGCACAGATCTGATACCTTTAATCAAGGCAAAATTATTTTCTTACTGATTACATAACACCTTCTAAGATATCTAACTAATGTATACGTTTTCAATTATCTTTCCAATAGTACTTCATCACCTTCTAAAGTCCTGTTCCATGTCAACAGCTAGCACAGCAGCTAAGGAATCAAAAATGCACTATTTTTTGCTGATAATCCCAATATCAACATTTGGCCTTGGAACATGGCAGATCAAAAGACTACAGTGGAAAAATGGCTTGATCAAAGAGCTTGAGTCAAGAACAACTGCCCCCGTTCTAGAACTTCCAGAAAAGTAAATTTCTTAATCTTAAGTAGTGCTATCTTAGAGCTTTAAACCCTGATAACCCCTACCTTGACCTTGATTATTCTGGATATCACTAAAACCTCATCCAATAATTGTTTATTATTGTTTGTCTCACAATGAAGTTGACTGATTACACAGCAGTGGCAGAATTGAAATGCACCAATCACAGCCAACCTTCATGATAAAAATGGCCCCATCTAATCAGATGACCTCGTCACCTAAAGAAGACTAGCAGAAAGCAGTCGAAATGTTAATGTAATGTACATCTTGAGTGACTACATTGTGAGACAGACAATAATACACTTTTATTAAGTACATGTTAGTTATAATGAGATGCAATTAGACCCTTAATACTTAATACTTTTTAAATGAACCATTTGAGGAACTTTTGGGTAGCAGAAATTTACTGGTAGAACTTTTTTAGGTAGAAAGATTTCTGCAGAACTATAGTTGTAAAAGCCTACTGTTAGTATGTGAAAGGGTTACAATCTTCTATGGAAGGTGTATGGAAGGGTTCCCTTTTGTGTCATGGCCATATTCTCACAGAGGTGAACTAAGACTGATGATGATGACCTTTCGGGTCAGAATTGATATATATACTTGTACATTGTAAAGGCACGGTGGTCTCATGGTTAGTGCGCTCGATCCCGGAGCGAACGCTCCAGATTTGAGCCCTGGCTGGGGACATTGTGTTGTGTTCTTGGGCAAGGCACTTTACTCTCACATTGCCTCTCTCCACCCAGGTGTATAAATGGGTACCGGCGAATTTAACCCTGCGATGGACTAGCATCCCATCCAGGGGGGAGTAGAAATACTCCTAGTCGCTTAATGCTAAGGAAACCGGGATAAGCTCCGGCCTGATGGGCCACTTGGCTCGTATGCAGACTTACCTTTACATTGTAAAATGGTAAGGGTTTGGATGACCTGCTCCATAACATATTTTGAGTATCCTGCCCATCAAGGTCTTCCTTTTAAAATCTGGGAAACTGGAAGACATGGATTAACATTTGATTTTTCATACATTTTCATGTTGGAATGATTTCATTTCTTATCAATGATAGTATTGACGAATTGAGATCAAAAGATTTGGAGTATCGACGTGTCATATTGCGTGGAACATTTGAACATTCAGAGGAACTCCATGTATATCCGAGGTCACTTAATGAAGGCGCACATGGCGGAGTAGGCTTTGGAAGGCAGCCAAAATCTGGTGGGCACATCATCACACCATTTAAAATCACTGATACAGGGTAAGGTGAATTTCTTTATTATTATCCCCTGGTCTAGAAAGAATTATCATTCTACTAACCAGATATATATGCATTTAATTATTAATTCTCAGTGTCCATTTTAATAGGCAAAGAATCTTTGTCAACCGAGGATGGGTACCAAAGGATAAGATTAAACCAGAGAAAAGACAAGAGGGACAGGTTAATATTCAAGGATGCACCTATAGAATATTCTGCTTTTGTCTTAATTTCAAGTAAAATTTGTGCCCGACATCTCCAAAGAAAATGGAGTTCAATAATATTATTATTCCACAAGCATGCAATGCTGGATATGAGAAGATAGATGGCCAACAAGATAGGTAGAGTTAGCTATTAATCAACTCATATTCAACAAACACAAGTAGAATATTATGAAACATAGCACGACTTTTCGACCTTTCCAGAACGTCATTATCAAGTGAGAGTAAAATAATGAAATCGAGTATATATACAGTGAAGAGATGAATAAATTAAAAAGCATTGAGATTTTTATTGTCAAATGTTTTACCAAGTCTTTACTTATACAAATAGAATGTTTGTTGTATTTAAAATAGTCCAAAATATAAAAAATAAAACTCCCCCAAAATTGAAAACTCTTGAACATTTGCATTTTCAAATGAGTCAGTTTTTACAGCGGTTATCAATCACACACAACCTTCAGTACAAAAAAAGTCTAGACAAAACTTAAGTTTTGGTGGACGTCAATCATCTCCACCTCCTTGCCGACTGTATACATTACTATACAAAATTTACCTGAAAAAATAAGTGAAACCTTGCAGCGGTCCACTCATAAAAAATAATCATTTTACTTTCGGCATGTAAGGCTAGCCCCGGCTAGCTCACTAACTACATGTTTGAAACCTATAAATGAAAACAGGCGTTTGTCGGGTTTTAATGGCCCTTCGCATGCATGAATGACGCCGAGAGCAAGCAAATATATACGCAAACAAATTATTTCTGCACATATTTTTCTTGGGGCCACGGACTGAACAATACTTAATTTGGTAAAACTTATAAATTATTACCTTATTATAATGTTTTCAAGACATTTACGTCTTGTTCAAAATGCCTGTAATTCCAGGACAAATATGCGCAGAAATAATTTGTTTGCATGTAGATTTGCTTACTCTCAGAGTCATTCATGCATGCGAATGAAATGATTGACATTCACCAAAACTCCGGTTTTGGCTAGACTTTTTTTGCGCTGAAGGTCGCATGTGATTGACAGCCACTGTAATAATATTTATTTAGCTGACATCTAGTCTCTGTCTCAATTATTTTAACTAATGAGAAGTTTAATGTGCGAGCAGAAGGTAGAAATAGCTGATTATCACAGTAACACCATTACACTTACATGTACAATGTTTTACCAAATCAATTGAGGTTATGTATCTTTAAGAAAATTATGCCTGTCCATTGATGTATCTTTATTGTCACAGAACCTAGATTTGCTAACCATTGTGCTGTGACAACTACACTGTCATCTTTGCAACCAACATTGGTTGTATTAACAGAGTTCTACTGTACTATTGCACTTGTAGATAGAGGGAGAGGTAGAGTTGGTTGGCTTCATCAGACAAGGAGAAAAGGTTTTTATCACCTTCTTGTCAACCTGTGTAATTACCAATATTATGACAAAAATAAACTAAAGAAGCTACTACAAAAGGCACCTGTCACAGTTATAGATGCTAAAATGGATTATGCAAGAATCATTTGAATTAAGAAATAGTGTTATGAAAACCACTGACGTGTATGTCTGGCAACGTCATAAAACAATGTAAGTAATATTATAACATGATGCCAGATATAACATTTATGTGAAGTTATAACCATTTAGGTATTCACTTTGTGATTCGGCTTGCCTGACATTTTTGGGTAGCCTGTTCCAGAGAACTGCAGACTTCCTCAAAATGCACAGCTAAATAAGCATCATGTAAACCTTGGTTTGTTGGGAGTCAATGCAAAGAATGGCAAGTGGAGAAGAAATATCAGTGAAAGATGGTGTGTTATTTCATTAGCTGGGGAATCTTAGCCCCTTCCACCCCTCCCTAGGGGTTATTAATTATCTCAGCAGCAATTAAATTATTATGAGGTTGACACTTATGATGATGACGATTAAGATTATCTTTGTGTTCAGTCTGTCATGATTATAGAGGGCCTCCCAGGGGGCGGCATGTTCCTTTGATCCCTTGAAGATTTCACTTTTCCCTTTTGTTCCCATTTAATAAATTCCATTGTTCTCTAATAATTTTTTGTCAAAGTTCCTTTTAATAGTAGAGATATCCCTTGTTCCCTGAAATCAAATCCAAAAATATTCCTTATTCCCTCAAATTATTCCGAAAAATATCCCTTGTTCCCTTAAAACAAATGAACTTGTTCCCTTGTTCCCCCAAACCCCTGGGAGGCCCTCATTGCACAAGTATTTATATTGATTCTAGAGGATTTCTTAAATACGTTTTCTTCAGAGACAGCCATTTCAAGGCAAAAATAGACCAGAAAAGAACCACTGGTTTTCAAGGGATTTGGATGCCATGGCAGAGGTAACAGGCTGCCTGCCAATTCTAGTAGATGCTGATGCAGGTAAACACTTGTTACTTATTAATCTTATTCATACTTCAGTTAAAAAAAAAAATGTACACGTAATTAGCCACTCTCCATTGGAACTTTTCAGGACCAATGTAAACAAACAATGATAAAAAAACTAGGTTAAGAATCCCAACTAGCGGGAGGCAGACCAGTTGGCAATTTACAAGCGTAGCCGAGAAGTTGAACTCGGAGCTACCGAGAACAACATCACCTAGCGGTCAGAACGGGATTTAAACCCAGGACCTACGGATTTCAAATTCAGGGCTTTAACCACTCGGCCACGCTGCCTTTAGGGTTATGGATACTCAGTAAATTTTTGGGTGTTTTTTTTTCTGCTGGGACTCTAAAACCCTTAGCCTACAGAAGACCAGTGTAAGTATGTTAGAACCTATTCTAGAAGAGACGCCATAACCTTTGCCCTATATCAAATATTCGCGCGAATTCGCGTTTTAATGAAGTACGACATGATCGCTTTTTTTAATATTATTTTATTCAACAATATGCAATCGACAAGTGAAAACAACTTACAGAGATGTAAAACATAGTAATCAGTGTCACCCAATGATATTGAATCTCTTTCAGCCAGCACAGTTCCTGGTGGACCGCGTGGAGGCCAAACTCGTGTGTATCTTCGCAACGAACATCTTCAATATATAATTACTTGGTATGTAACTTGAACTATTAAATTATCTTTGCAAAGTTTGAGCCCTTGCTGGGTTCCCGGCTTTTGTTGCATTTTGGGCAAGACATTCAGTTCCTATCCACTGTCGAGGATTTCAGATGGAGCTAACTGCAATGGACTAGCGTCTCATCCAGGTTAGCAATACTTTAGATGTTTCAGGCTGACAAAACACCTAAAGTAATTATTTATGACCTTGAAGTTGATACAGGTGAAGAATTGACCATCGTAGCAAGTTTGTGAAGGTGATGTTTTGAGTGTCAGCAGTTTATCAGAGCGTAGTAGTCGGTGGTGGGTTGTGAGCACTAAGTCCTCGACCACACTAATACGTATTTTTAAAGTATCCGTTTTCGTCTTAACCAGCAGCGTTTCCGTTTTGTTTTCACCTGCCCACGTTGATTCGTTTCATTCTAAAACGCATTGCCGCTTTTTTTTATAAGTTTATTGCCTATCGTCCACATTAAAACGCCCGAAAACGCTGATGGAAACGACAGAAAATGACGTTTTTTTCGGCGCCGTTTTCCAGAGCCTCCATTTTCACCTATCCACACAAGAAACAAAGTGAAACAGAGCGTTTTCAAAAGGTTCCGCAGGTTTGAAACGGATTTTGAGAGTGTCCATTTTCATCAGCGCTTGTAGTCGTTTTAGTGTGAACGAAAGGCGAAAATGCATAAAAAAGTAGACAGACCTGCGATTTCGAACGAAAACGTATTAATATGATCGGGGCCTAAGAATGAAGTAAAAGCTTGCAGTTCATTTTGTTCGGGTCATACACAAATTGAAGAGAGATGCAGTGAGAGTATTCGTGAAATGTGAGATTTGCTTCAGAAATCTAACAGTATTTCTGTTTTCTTTTCTATTGTAGGTACGCGTTGTCTGGATTCACCGCTTATATGTACTACAGGCTCAGGAAATCCCCAAGGAATATTATCCGCACTTGACCTGACACGAGTGCTTATTCACACCAACTAGAGAAATGCTGTCCTTCAATTTAATAACGCTGTTAAATCTTCTACGTGACAGAATTGAAATGGCAGTTCAACAAAGGCAATCCCTGTTATGGCAAATAAACAGTTAATTAAAAAGAAGTCCAATCGTTGTGGGTGCCATGTCAATATTTAAGTCTCCTGGTACCTCGTTCGTCCCCTTTGGTTGACCCTCGCAATGTGTTGTTAAATTCCGTCTCTGTTGTAACTCCCAATATTTGCGCAGAAACTTTGGGGACAAAAGAAAACTTTGAAGGGGAGGTAGTGAAAGACGCTTTTAATCCAGGTTTAATGGGGAAATTAAATATCTAACAGAGGGGATTGAGTGAGCGAGTGAATTTGAAGTCCATGCCTAAACCTCATAGCACTGCTTTCATAATACTATGAGGTGAAAACCACGAAAGCGATTGGTAATAAAGGAATTTATGGAATGCACAAGTAGTTGTTCACTTGTTTAATTCTCTTACTAGTAGGTATGTAGTGATTTACCACAAAGCCACAACCGATACCATTTTGAATGAACGGAAAAAGGTTCCCGGCTACCTTTGTGGTACCTACCTTTAAAATACTAAGACATCTTCCCTCTCTCTCTCTCTCTCTCTGCCCCCTTCCTTCTTCTCAGTCTTCTATACTGTTCTGGTGGTTGAATTAGGTAGAGGCCGCGAGTTACCCAATGGAGGAAGACAGAACAGACGGCTGGGAACGAGTCACCCATGATCCAGTCGGGTATCCTAGCTATGGAATGGAGCCAGGTAAACACGGGAACTAAAGCATCAGGCTTACGTCATAACATTTTTCTGACAATCTAATTGAATCAAATGAAATTTAAAATTTGAACAATTTGTTTCGACATTTCAGTCATTGCAACAACAGTGGCATGTCTGGTGTGGCTTGTTCGGGCCGTCAGCAATGAGATCGCACTTTGGATAGTTTTGAAATGTACATGTATGTTGTTTATACATTCATTTGCATTCTTTAAAGTGGTACTATGACGAAAATCGCA
>CM042748.1:32848651-32884139 GCA_022496165.2 Catalaphyllia jardinei | reverse complement strand
TCAAGGAATAGATTAGGCCCAAAGACAAAATACCCCTACATGTACATTTTAAAACTAAAAATAATAAATAATCACTATTCTTTTCATCATTATTAATTCCCCCTGATTGCAAGATCCTAACAAAACTGCCAAATGTGTCAATGATTCTGTTGGCTTTAAAGATCTCACTCTCTGTTCAAAACGGACTACTCTGACATGTTAAGACATTGACAGAACGTTTGGTATAGCAGATAGTAATTGCAATATTTGTGATCAGCAATGCAGAAACTCAACTTGCAAACTTTCTGTTGACTACATACCTTTCTCTTGTTGCATCCAGACTGTACCAAGATAGCAAAGTCTCCAATCTCATGAGGAACCTCATGGAGGAGTATTGTGAGAGTAGTGATTATACCAAGATTGCGACTCACAAGAAATGAGGCTCCGATGGCCAGTCCATCAGTGAAGTTATGAGTAAAGTCTGCAGCAAGATTTAAGTAACCTGACACTTTAATGTCATCTTCATGATCATGTGGCTCTGTAAGAAAACAACTATACATGTCAATTGTTATGAAAGGGCAAGAAATTTGTTCACACTTGTCACAAGGTCACTTTCACTTACTCGTCACCTTTTTGCTTTGCTCAAGGGTGACCTTCAAGCAAACAGGCCATGAAATTGCCTTTTTAACAGTGAAACCTTCAGGACAGGGAAGTACTATTAGATAGGAATTAAATACTGCTTAGAGCTGTCTCACTATCCCGTGTGAAATGAAAATTCCGAGTAAACAGAAAGCATTTGGTAGATCTGAGGAGAGCATTGGAGACCTTAATTGTTATCTGATCTCTTTGTTATCTGATCTCGTTTCCTCCTTCTTACCAATGTTAAACCATGTGATATGTATAAGGTCTGAAGGGTAAAATTTTCTTCCTTCATCTCTTTTATTAGAGGAAGGACAGACTGAGCCCTTGCTTTGGTCCCCTTTCAAAATGAAATGGTCTCATCTTCACTTCCCACCTTTTGGCTATTAAATAAAGTTAGAGAAATAGAACATCAACTCCAATCCTTTATTTGGAGTTTTATGATGTAGAAATTTTAAGCACATGAAAGTAGGTAAAGAAGCATAAGGTGCAGCCAAGTATTCTTTGAACTTCTCAAGCATTTTTTAAAATTCTCAAGTACTTATTTAAATGAAACAGATAACTTAGCAACACATCACGAGAAACTCTCTTGTCATGCACATGTTATAAATCAATATATTAAATATTTTTTCCTTTATGTACAGGACAAAATGAAATTCTGAAGGCCTGCCAGCTGCCACTTGCTCGGAGAAATGAAAAATTTGTCTCACTGTAAAATTGAATTTTAATTCTCATGAAAGAATAAGGAATGATAAATTCACGTTGTCAAAAAATTAGAACTAAACAAAGGGGTAGCATTTGAGCAGAAGTGTTGCTACAACAACCATGCTAACCAGATCAAATAAACTGTTTCTATGATTAGGTTTCACTGTTATGAGAAAAAAAGATTGTTTGACCAAAACGGTTAAATCATCTCAGTTGAAGAGAGAGAGAAAAACTCCTCTATTTTCGATGCAATGATCAGCAAAATATGTATTATTTATGGCACAATAAAAATACTGAAAAAAGCACAAAAATTGGAAAATCAAAAGTTTAAAATATTTATCTCGATAATCCAAAAATCGTCGATTGAATCCTGTCTAGAATAATGATTTGACACGAAATGTTGCGTCTTTGTTTGAGAATATTTATTCAGCCACAAAGATCAATTTCACACTGACACGTCAACGCAGACAGAAATTTGCATATTCGCGCCTCACAGAGATCGGATTTTGTATTGATTTAGAACTCGATAGTCTCGAAAAAGCTGAGAAAATACACTCAAAATTAATGGATTTTTGTTAAAATAAAAACAGTACCGTGGGAAACTACAGCTGCCGAATAATGAGCTGTGAAATTGGGGTTAAGCTTAAGGGTTTGCGCACCGAATCAGAAAATGTTAATAAGCTTATCTTGGAAATTATTTTTCCGCAGACTAGGAAAGCGTGACAGAGGAAAACAAACATTCTGACAGTACAAATTGAATAAAATTCGACGAGACCCTCTTACGTGTCAAATTATAGTTCGAAACGACTGAAAAGGGTCTTGAAATACAGCAGGCTTTGTTGCTCTGGGAAAGCGAAATTAAAAATTTAAGTAACGTGACCTGAAACTAAGTTCATATCTTCCATATAAAACGAACGAATTGGCGTATTTTCTCTATTTTACCTGAGGCTGTTTCTGTTTTTGTCTCCGTCTCTGTCGTCTCGTCTGTCTTTTTCCTTCTCCGCAACTCCTTATCACTCTCCTCGGGTAGAGAATCTTTGGTTTCGCTCTCCGTTTTATTAGCGACATCTCCATTCTTGGGTTCAATTTTCGGGGCGCTGTGAGAGTGGCCATGTCCTCCTTTTACTAGCCGAACAAACTTCTCTACCATAAGGAAAGCTATCAAGCCGGCTAGAACCCAGAGACCGACTACCATTTCTGACGAATGATCATGATGGCCGCCTTCTTCGTGGCTGTGTGAGTGCGAGTGAGAATGCGAATGTTCATGGCCGCCTTCCCCTCCGTGTGAATGCGGTGAAATCGCATGAGGAATTAAATGGAGAAATGCATCTCCCAAGAGGCCACCTGAAGCAAAAGCCAGAAGAACCTTCAACAGGGGCTGCTGTTCGGCCGAGTTGCTCTGTAGTGGAATGAAAAACAAGATGAAGAACGGTGCTGCACTGATCAGCAGAGTGGCAGCGATAGCTTGAAGCCACTTGGACAGGTTCCCACCTTGATTGGATAGCTTAGGAGAGGTGCCAGTCCCGTGATGAGGCACTTTCATCTTAACATCTTCAGGGTGATGATCGTGGCTGTGCCCGTGATGACTGTGGCTATGTCCATGATGGTGGAGGTCACTGTGATCATGATGGTGATGAACATGATCGGTATCGTGTTCTTCGTCAAAAGGTGGATGGCCGTCATCGTGCATACCATTTATAGCTGAAAAGAGACAAAGCAAGAGAAAAACACAACGCATCCTTCCTCTTCGGGCCATTGTTGGAAAAGCCACAGATCAATGACAGCTTGTTTCAAGACTTGCCGGTGACTGTGACTTTTACCGGTGTTTTCGCCTGTCGTACTTCTTATCAGCTGAATGACGTGGCAAGCATGCGTAGAACTAGGTAACTCCTCCCCAGTGCAACTCGTTTAAAAAATATGTGTAACCAAAAGAAAACAAGACACTGGGGATGAAAAAATTATACCCAGAAACCCTTGCAAAGACTCAGCGGTAATCCGTAAAAATGTCAATACCAAATCAATTTCACACAGCATGTGCAATCTTTCACCATTTGAAACACGTCTAGGTTTTTGAATGGCTGTTCGGCAAGGGTAAGGTGATCTTTAATATGGTTTCTGCTTTCTTGTTTTTACTCAATTCCTTATGATCTTTTCTCTCCCAAGGTCAACGTCGGCAACGAAACAAATCTTATGCAGGTACGATTCAGGGTTGCCGGTTGTTACCGGCGGAAATCTATTTTCAAGTTATTTGAGGATCTTGCTTGTTTGTTGTACGGAGTCTATTATGAAGGTCCTAACGAGAGAAATCTTACCATGGACAGGTTATATTAATATATCTTATCACCGTCAGAAGCTCCCGTTTTCTGTTAGTAGCACCCTTCCATCCAAATTCCCGGGCTTTATCTGAAATAAGTAATCACTTAGAAACTAGCTAAGATGAATTAAATTTACCTTGCCTTTTTTCCGCTTACTGCCCCGTTATCTTTTGACCTTAACCATGCAGCTCTGCAACGTCTTCTCCCCAGGATTCCCTGCAATTCTTTCTCTCCCCCCCCCCCCTGGCCCCCCCCCCCCCGGGGGGGTCCGCATAGACCCCGCGCCGAAGTTACGCCGAGGGCTTTGAAAACGTACACCGTACTTTGCCGCTGCGCCGCCGCGAGGCGGGTAAGAGAAATTCTGGAGACTAGTTTTTTGAAGTGATGTCCATGCTCTCTATCAGAAGCAAAAGCATTTACTTTTCATCTTTACGTGTTCAGTGGTCGTGCTTTATTTTATCTAGACTATCTCTAGAAATCGAGGACATAAGGGCCGGCTAATATTGATTCAGGTTTTCGCTTATCGTTGACAAGGAACTATGAATTTCCGTTTTTAGTGAGGGTACGCCAATTACGCTTCAGTACGCCGACATGTTGTCGATCCCACGCCTGTACGCCGCAAAATTTTAAAACCCACGCCGAAGATCTTCAGCGTACCCTAAACTAAATGCACCCTGGCACCACCCCAAACACACACTTCACAAGAGAGGTGTTGGATGTGACACTGAAGGAGTCAAAGGGCACACCATGTCTGTGGACTGTGCTAAGTAGGTGTGTGCATAAAAGTTACATTTAAACTGGAGCTGGGGATGAGGGATGAGATTATTAGATTTATTATGAGCCACACACAAACATGCTAACCTAAGTGTTGTTCGGGGTATCTAGAGTAGTATTCAGGCTAACCCACCATCCTTCACCTCTTGTCCCCTCACTCCTCCAACCCTCACTCCTTGTACCTTACACCCCTTACCCCCACTCTTGAACCCTCACTCCTTACCCCACATCCCCCGACCCTCCTCCTCAAACCTCACCCTTACCTTACACCCCTCACTCATCAACCCTCACCCCTCAGCCCTTATCCCCAATTTTTACCAGCCCCTTTCTCACAGTGTGTTCAGAAGTGATGCAAGGTCTTTCGAATGATGTTACATTGTTAAGTTCGAAAGTTTACTTTATATTTTGCCACCCCTTACTATGGCAGTTACCTTAACGTAGGAAGTAATTTGTTATTATTCTTATTAAGGTACTATGTGCATGGAGTCTGCAGGGAAGGAGAAAACTGCCCTTATTCACATGACTTAAAAGATAAACCCTCAATGGTATGTCACCTTTGTAATTCATGACATTTTAGCATGTTATTACTGTATAATTCTGTGAGTCTTGCAGTGTTTTTAGAACCTTTAGTTCAAGTCAAAATAATTTCACGAGTTCAAGAATGCAGCCACCTTTTGAATGCTTCTTTTACTTTGTTTTTTTTTTCCTAAAAGTCAAAGTAAAAGTGACTTGCAGTATGGATTCAAATTGTCTGTATAGATCTACATATTATGGCTTGTAATTAACAGTTGGTTAATGCTTCAGTGTGTTCATCCAGTTATGATGCACATGGAAACTTTGGGGAGGACAAAAAGAAGCATAAGAAGTTTTTTAGAAAATGCATGGTCCAAAGCATGAATAAATTGTTTCATAATATTGTGTATAGAAATGGCGTAGCCAAGCATACTTTAATCGCAGGATAATGGTTGGTGCTCGTTGGTTCTTTAGTTACTTTGAAGGGCCTCAGTTATTTCAATATTTTGAGCACATACAACTTATGGTTGTATCATTTCCTTTATTAGGCACCACTGAAAATGATTAGAAGATTTCTTTTTTTGCAACTTATTCATAATATGGGCAAGTTTTAAAAATATGTGAAAGGGGCGCTTTTTTTTCAAATAAAGGTATGCATAAGGTTAAGTGGAACCTTCTTGTATTGAGCTTTGTAGTCTCCCCCCTGGACGAGACAGAGACATTCATAGTAATTTATTATAATATTTTCAAGCATAATTATTTGGAATGTTCCTTTCAAAGATTTGTAAGTATTATCTCCAAGGAGCATGTTCCTATGGAAACAGTTGCCGTTTTGACCATGTCAAACCACCATCTGGAAGGTATGGCAGACATTTATTTTTTTAGATCCATTGCTTTATTATTAAGATTTAGTTCTATGCAATAACCATTAGTCTATTCTCATTAATTCGCTTTGTGTTACAACTGAACCTGCAGTGGACCTTTTGCTAAATAAAGATTGATTGATCAGACTCATTCCATACATGCAAGCCTTCTTACTTTTGTGCTTAGAATTAGTTTGAAACAACTCACCCTCCCTCCAAGATAGCGAATAAAGTCAATTCTTCATTAAACAGGAAAATGTATGTCATTTAGAGTATTTAGTATATCAAATACATCTTATGCCACGTCGTTGAAACTGCCTGATTATGATTTGAAATAATCGCATCAAAATTAAAGGGCTCTGCATGCAATGTAAACCATGACCAGGGTTTGAGCTAGGATTGGATCACTGGGGGACAATTTTTCCCCTTGTCTAAAAATTTTGGGGACCTTGTTATTTTTAGGGGGACAAACTAATTATTATTCAACATTTTTTTTTACATTCATACAGGCAAGCCAACAAAAACATTTTCCTCACCTGATCCTTGTGATACAAGAAAGTGATACAAACAAGAAAAGTAACCTTTCTTGTTTGTATCACTTGTGCTCCAAGCTCACTTTTTCAAAAAGTCGCCTTTTGGCGACCTTCGCCAATAAAAACGTTCTCGTCCCCAGAGGCCGCGCTCCTTCCGGTGTGCACCAAGAATTGCGACCTCTGGCTCCGTCCAATGACATTCCGGTTTTGTCAGACTTGACTCTGAGCATGCGCAGAGTGACAGAAAGTCAGTGATTCGCGGACTTCCAGTGTTGGACCTGGCCAGAGGTCGCGATTCTTGGTGCTGACCAAAAGGAGCACAGCCTCTGGGGACAAGAATGCGAAAAAAAGAAAACGTAAAGGGGGGGCCCCTTCATGCCATATTACATGTCGCTATAAAAGGGAAAGCCCCTTCATGGTATAGTACATGAAGGGCTAATGCGCCAAACGCCACGTTTTCATCACTTTGCTCTGCTACAGCAAAAGTCCGGATACACACGCAATATTGCGCGCAACATCCTTCACTCGACGTGGCTACATGGTCGCAACATTTCGTGCAACGTTACGCGCAATACTTGATCAGCAGTTACCAAGCTCTCATGCAGTGATGTTTACATCACACAATCCAAAATGATTTTGAAGGGGACAAATTGTCCCCTTGGCCACTTTTTTAAGGGACAATTTTTATTACAGTGCAGGATTGGCGCAATGGCGCGGCCTGGCTCAAACCCTGCATGACTGGGTAAGAATAATATTATTCTTACCCAGGTTTTACACGGCAGGCATGTTGCATGGCAGGAACAATTTAAAAATGTGTTGCGTTAGAAAGAACATTTTTTCCCATAGGAAAAAGAATCTATTGTTCCTGCCATGCAGAATGGCTGCAAGGCAAAACCTCTATTAGTAGTAATGAAAGTTTGTTCAAATATATATTTCTATATTTAAGGACCAGAACTTCATCTGGCCCCAAGCCAATACCATTGCTACCAGAAAATGATCAAGATAAAAACAAGGTACATGTACTCATATTTAATATCTACAGACACATAATAACAGTTTTAAGTAGATTCTGATGTTACTAATTCTTTTAAAGATTAATTGTTTAGTTACAGAGATTTGTAACTTAAGGTAAATCTCATCAAGTAGTTGTATCCTAGGTAACATATAAGAAACCAGAAGTCAGACAAAAGTTTTCGAATGTTTTTTTTTTTCATTATCAAGATTGTGGATCAAATAGTTTTCTATTTCTAAGATGTTCAAGGCAATAAATCTCAGATCAGAGAGGAAGCATTTACGATCAAAATAATAGATTGTATACAGAATATTTCAGAATGTTGTGATTCAGGATGAGTAGACTTGTGTATGGTTTGTTTGAGGCTGAATAATTGTGGTTAGGATATCACCATGGTTTTTGGTACACATGCATAAATGACCTTTTTTTCAACTTTGACAGATGGTTACCCTCACAAAACAAAACAGGAAACATCCCAGCAGCTGGGTGGATGCACCTGAATTTGTTCCAGTAAGTAATAAGATCAAAGTGCCCTCATCATACATCAAAAATTATAATCCATCAAATATTTTTGCTTGCGAAGGGTTGGTCTAAACATGTCATGTGACTGAGCAATATCCGAGATTAGTATAAATTTACCATAGTGTATTGAGAATCCCTGAATTTGATTGGCTAAATTACCGTTTTCTATCTGCTGATAGTCAACAGTTACACATCAGCGCACATCACGCATCACGTTTAAACCTGATGTAAAGTAATAAAACAGTTCTTTTCTTTGCATTACTTGACATTTTTTTCTTTTTATGCAATGAGACTACGGTAAATTTATACTAAAACAATGAGACTACTCGCCCTCGTTTTCTACAGGCGAGTTGACTATCTGCTCGTAGAAAACTCGGGCTCGTAGTCTAATTGTTAAATACTCCCCAACTTTCAAAACTGCATGTTGCCAGAAAGATTTGAACGATAATAAACATGATAGCTTCCATTTGAGGCAAAATATGCTCTGATATTTGTCCTTGGACATTGTCTGTTCTTTGAAGTTCACAGTTTTCCTCAAGCTACACTCTCGGAAAACTGTTTGCTTCTCAGAACAGGTAATGTCCGCAGACAAATAGCCCAGCATATTTTCACACCAAATGGAGGCTACTGTTTATTTATCCCTTAATAATTAAGATATTTGATCCCATGATGGTGTATGATGTCATAACATTGCTATATGCATGGTAACTAGATTTTAGCGAATTGTCATGTCATTTGAAACTTTTATTGTTCTCTAGCACAGCAGTAATGTTCAAGTTTGTATTGGTCAGGTGCTCTAGTTGCTCAAAGTTGAACAGTATCAATTTGTTACTCAAGAATCAGGTCTAGCCCTGTTAATGTTAACTTATAACAAGTAATATAATTTTGTCAATAATGCAGTTTTTGAATCTTGGTTTCCAAAGGGCAAAGCATATCAGGGCTTGAGTCCATCTGACAGGGAGGCAGACAGCATAACAGATCCTGTGAGTATTCCAAACCCACATATGCTTGCACCCATGAATCTCTATCAAGGCAGGCTATCAGACTGGCAACTATTTATCTTCATTGTACATGATGTGAAACTGTTGTGTTGTTATGTTACAGGATGCTGTTAATCTGTCATATTCTGCAGCAGCACAGAGTGGGGTGGAATATGTGGATGACCTTACTGATGAAGAGGCTTCTCATGTGGTGAGAAATGAGTCTGTCATTTTTATAAAATGATCTTATAATAGTAGCTTATTTTAATTATACACTACAAACATGTAAAATGTATTATAGGCATGCATTAATACATGTAGAATGTACAGCTTCCTAGCCCTTCACACAAACACATGTACTAAATTAAGACAGTTATGTCTATCGTACTATGAAAGAAAGGTACAAATTTTAATAATCAAGTGTTTCTGTTTCTCTCACGATGTAGTCACTTGTGTTACTGGTTATCCATTACCTATAAATTAAAGCACAATAATATTATGTTGTGATTGGTGGGTTGCAGAGGACTCCCGGTATGCAGTCTAAATGTCGTGATCTAAGTCACCAGTGACCACATTGTGACACAAACGACTCGCAATACCTTTTTTGTTGTAATCTGTTGAACAACTAGAACCCTTTTTTTATGGCAGGTACTGTTAATTTGAATTTCGAATTTACAGGCTTGATCATAATAATTATTATGTTTTTATGTCTGTCTTGTGCATTTCAGCTCTGTCCCTTTGCTACAGCAATAGGAGATTGCCCTTTAAGTGAAACGTAAGTTGATGTTCTTGATCTCTGACTTTCCTGTTGAAATGGCTTGTGACCAATGGAAAAAAGTCTCCATTTTCTTGCTTTACAGCTGTAGCTATTTACATGGTTTGGAATGTGAGTATTGTGGCAACAAATGTCTTCACCCATTTAACACATCACAGCAAGAAGGTAGAGTGGAGATCTTTCAATTTAGAGTTATCTTTATCATAAGAATTTTAATCACTGTAACAGAAACCTTTTAAATTGCTTAATATATTATCATTCAATTCATCTCCTCTTCATTGCATCTGTTAAAAGACCCCATGCACCTCAGTCTGTTCGTTTGTGTGAACTCAAGTTTGTATACTCACAATGCTAGCAATGCTCCTTGGAGTTAATCCTATTCATAAATTTTATCAAGGGCTTGTATTAATGCATCCTCGGTAACCCAGGGGCTACTAGCCGGGACGATGCGATATTTTCGGGCGAAAGTTTACTATAAGAGCTGACTCTTATGGTAAACTTTGACTCTTATAGTAAACTTTCGCCCGAAAATATCGCTCGCCCGAAAATATGGCAGCGTCCCGGCTAGTAGACCCTGGGTTTCCGAGGATGGTATTAATGCTAAATAAACTAATGTGATTGTGATAAATTTCTTAATTATTCAGTCTAAGTAAATTTTTTTCAGAACATCGCCAGCAATGTATTGAATCCCATGAAAGAGATATGGCGCACTCGTTTGCAGTACAAAGGTAAAGAAAGCTTGAAATTGAAAGTTGAAAAGATAGAAAGGTGTATGCTTTGGCATGTTGCAGAAGTTTTCGAACTGCTACTCCTTGGAGTTAATTCTATTCATTGTTTGTTATCTCCTTGTTACAGGAGTGAGGGTGTCACTTGTGGAATCTGCTTAGAGGTTGTCAAGTCAAAAGCAAATCCCAGCGAACAAAGATTTGGAATTCTAAGTGAGTTTTTTTTGTTTTAGTTGTATTGTACTTTCTTGAAATTTTCACGCCATGCCTGTGGAACAATAATCTTTTGAACTTGCATGACGACTCCGAAACTTCGTACGTTCGTTTTTATTGCTAATTATTACTTGCTTGTGGATACTGGTAATATCTTGATGTTAATAACAACAGAAAGGTATGAGCATCCAGAAAGTGAGAAATCAATACAGAATAGTAACAAAACTGGATTTATTAATTAAAAGAAGCCGTAAATTACCTCCCTCGAGTTTTATTTGTGGCACCAACATTATTAAGCTTAATTCAGTTCGCAACTTCGCGGTACATGCAGTATTGATGTCAGTTGTAACTCTATGGCGATAATTATGTTGGTGCATTTTCTTTATGATTGCCACGTTTTTTCAAAACCCTGATTCATTTTCAAACTTCTTTCAGCTGATTGCAACCACGCCTTTTGTCTGGCCTGCATCCGTCAATGGAGAAATACATCACACACTCAAAACAAGGTTGTCAGGTAATATTAGAATTCATCAATGTTAGGAACATAGTTACATATTTTTTTCAGGCTTATGGGTATTTATTTTCATGATAGACATCAGTGTTTTGCTGAAAAATATATTAGTCGTAAAATTCATACTTTTAAAATAACACCCGGGATCCGAGTTGCGTAATTTCCGCATCCTCATTAGTGAGGATACATCGATGACGTAATTTCTTTACTTTTCATGGCTGTTTGTGCAAACTCTCAGTTCTGTAAACAGCTATTTCAATATTAACATTGTCAGAGCATTCAAGTTTACGCGATAACATGGAAAAAATACTCATATGAGTGGAAAATCTTCTGTATCCTTTTCCGTGGAAAAATTCAAATTTGTAGATTTTTATCTTTTAATCCGTCGGGTTGTCTGTGTCAATGTTTTGGCCCTTTGGGCTTCCTGCATGTCCATGATTCTTCTTGCTAATTGACTTGATGTTTTTGTTTTCCAGACTGTGTCCGCTTTGCCGAGTGCCGTCAGCATTTGTTACTCCGGTACGCCTTTTATCTTTCGAGTTTTCAATAATGTTTCAGCCTTTTCAGTTTTGTCTTGATTCAGAAATATTTTTTATGAAATTCATTTAACCAAAAGGAATTATACCTTGGTTATTTAGCATTCTCAATATTTCATCAATTCATCAAGTGTGAACACAGGAAATCCTGACTGTGATCTTTATTAACATTATTCTTAGTTTTATTTTCGATTTACAACATCTATCTAACACTCGAGGCAGTGTTTCAGTACACTCCCAAACTCCTCGACGTTCGTCAAAAATACTCTGCTGCCTGTCGTATTTTCAACTCTGTTTTCAGTGTTTGGAGATGTGATCAAACAAAGTATTTCGTATTTGATGTATTACTAGATCTTTCTTTCCAACTGCTACCGAGTCGCCGCAACACTTCTTTAACGATTCAAATCAATCGACAAAGAAAGTAAACACAGAGCTGGTGTTCGTTGATTTTTTTCAGAGTGAAGTCTGGATTGATGATCCAATAGAAAAGAAGAAACTCATAGAAGAGTACAAGTCTGCCCTCAAGTAAGTAGTTTTTAATTAAGTTCGGGATCAGATTCGATCTGTGTATCCTGTATGATGCTCATTGTCTGATCTTCCTGTTTTTGCAGGGAAAAGCCCTGTAGATATTTTGCGGCGGGAACAGGAACTTGTCCGTTTGGTAGCAGCTGCTTTTATAAACACGGTAGGTAAAAAAACCCTGGTGAAGATAATGGTGAGGGGTGCATCCGGAAACTTTTGCAATATTTTTTATCGTTTTCTTCAACACGTCAATACAAATTCTCGACAAATAGTTTTTTTTGAAAAAATAGTATTTAGTTGAAGGAGTTGTCGCTGCAACCGTCACGTGACCGCTTGGCCGTAGCAGATCTGGGTTCGAGATTAAGTGACGATGTGTTCGCGTTTCCTAACCGCAGTGGCTGTCAATATATATTAGTATAAATTTACCGTAGTCTATTGTGAATCCGTGAATTTGATTGGCTAAATTATCGTTTTCTATCTGCTGACAGTCAACAGTTACGCATCAGCGCACATGTTTGAACCTGATGTAACGTAATAAAACAGTTCTTTTCTACGCGTTACTTGACATTTTTTTCTTTTTAATCAATGAGACTCCGGTAAATTTATACTAAAACAATTAGACTGCTCGCCCTCGTTTTCTACGAACGATAGTCAACTCGGCTGCGCCTCGTTGACTATTTGCTCGTAGGAAACTCGGGCTCGTAGTCTAATTGTTAAGTAGAGCTTGCATAAATGCTTACTCCAGCTAAATTTAAGGTAGTTAAAATAATGTTTTGGAAATGAAAACTAGAGGAAGATAAAACAGGGGGAGAGGTAAGAACCTCAGTATTTGTATTCTCATTACTGTACGACATATTTTTAGCTTATCCAGATGGAAGAGTAGAAGAAGTGAAGTTGAGGCATTGTAATACTTCCGAGGGTGTTACGAAGATTGTGAAAACTTTCAGGTCAGACACTCGGTTGCAATAACAGTGAAATCGCTATGAAATGTGAATTACCCTCAAAGAGTCAGAGAGATGTTTTCAGGTCGGCACTGAGGCCGGGTTTCACGAAGATCCAAGCGATAGATTCTTCTCAGTCGTGAGCAAACATTTCTCTTAAAGGAGCAGTGTCACGTGGACTGATTTTGCTGTTGTAGGTCAATTCTGTGCTAAAGTCATTACTTTGAGGCTTCAATCATAAACAAAATGCCTCTCTCAAGCTACGACGAAGATATCAAATGAATTATATCTGAGAGGGCTAACCGTAATACATTTTTTGAGGATTTTTGGAACACGTAGCATCAAAACTCGAAAAAAATTGGCCAATTTTTTCGAGTTTCAATCCATTTTCATCCATGCCATCCCCCGTAGCGACAGGCGACGGGAAACAGTTTCAGTACCTTCAAATAGTCTTTAATAACAAAACTGGATGATTAGTTTTGGAATTCAATTGATGCGAAGACACCTTCTGGCTTTTTATTAAGTTGCAAAATAGCGTGACAATGCCCCTTTGTTGTGCACATCAGCGCGTCCCCAAACTGACGAATTTGTTTATTTTTCGTATTTTTCACTGTACCTCTACGATCAGTGATTTAGATGCTTGGAAATCGTGCCCTTCTCTACTACTACTTAGAGAATAATACTAGTATATCATTTGCTTGTTTTTTTTTTCATTTCTTTTGACGTGGCTCTTTTTGTGTCCTATCCTCCCAGACTGTGGGACTTTCTTGAAGTTCACGAGGATGAGAGGACTGGTGAAGAATACGCTATATTTGTGCTGGCAGACTCCGATTCAGAGTCAGATTAAAGCCTTAAACAAGAAAGGCGAAAATGTCTAGAAGCTGGGAGAAATGTCCAGATGGGAAACGGTCGTGTGAACTACTTGTTTCTGGTGCTCTAACTAGAAATTATATTGTGAAAAAGATTCACTTTTTGAACATGCAACTAGCAGCTTTTAACTTGTTCATAGCGTGATCTACCAGCTCTTCTGAAATGTAATTTTCGAGTGCTTTCAGCTTAAGGCAAGATCACAACTCATCTCTCAGTTGACATTTCTAATCCTAAATGGTTGGCAAAGTCAACGTTAATTTAACCGCTTTCACTTATCTTCTCTCGTGTTCTTGCACGTTGATGCTCTATTTGCAGCCAATGAGCTTGACAAGGTATCTGGTATGTCGGCTATAGTGAGATGTAAAATAGAATTACAGTGAACAGAATTTGTACAAACAAGATAATTTGTTATTTAGAAGGGAATTGTATTGTTTATTTCTCTTTACACTGTAAAATTTGTCTTAAAATATTTTTGATTTTCTCTTCAAAGAACTCCTATTTAGACGTTATTCGTCGCTTATAACGCGAATTGACAACACCACAATCGTCGTAAAGAGTTTGACATTGTCCCCTACTCTGCCCCAAAAATGTTATTACTTGAGTTCAAGTATTACACTGTAAAATATACTTTTTAAGAAATAGAAAATTTTCGGACATTTCGGGCTCTTAACCTATTCATCATAGCTCAGAGGGGATTGGTTATTAAGCGTAGAGAAAAAAGAGCAAACAAAGATACCACACAACGCCGGATAATTTGAAAATGGAGGTTGCACTATGAAAATGTATGAAATGTTTTTATACAATAACCAAATCAATGCGCGCGCTCTGATTGGTCAATCAGCTGTGGGTTATTGTGCCGGTAAACCCACGGAAAAATCGCGCGTCTGCTGAATTATTATATAAAAGCAATAGACCACAAGTTTTCTATGGGTTATAGACTGATAAACCACTTGGGATGTTGGTAAAAAGCTCGAAGAATTCGTAAACCACTCGCCTGCGGCTCGTGGTTTACAAATTTTTCTCGTGTTCCACCAACATCCCGCGTGGTTTATCAGTTTATAACCCACAGAAACTTGTGGTCTATTGCTTAATCCGATCACGCTACAACGGGGGAATTTACCATTACCTGTCCTTTTGGGTATGTTTGTATTAAACTCGGTCACGAAAATCACGTAATTATTGCGACGCCATCGGTTTTCGAAAAGCTCCTTTTTCATGACGGATTAATGTGGACGGCACGCGTAACAATAGAAACAAAGCTGTGTAGTGTGGACGATTCGCACGAGTTCCTTTGATAGGCCACTATGCATGAAAACAGAAGCATATCACCTAGACTAGGTGATATGCTTCTGATGAAAGCGCAGCTGCTCAAACAGAAGGTGACAACTCGTGTGTCTCGTGCACAGTCAAGGTAACAACATCAGAAATTTTAACAAGTTACTGAGCAAGAGCAGTTACTTCTACTGTCCATCGTGAAGCAAAACTGTGAACGAACGAAGAGACAAAATACGTAACGCAACCAGAAGAAAAACAGTTGGTAAGCCAGGAAAAGTGATCAAACGGAAGGGGGGTTGGGTGGGTGGCGCCTGGTGAAAACGACATTGTCCTGCAATGGGTTTCACCAAGATCAAACAAAACGCTTCCCTGCAATACTGTTATTTGAGACAATAAAGTTTTATGATTCGTCTGTACTTAGATCATTCACAATCTAGACACACACGCACAAAAAAGACCAGTCAGTTCAATAAAATTATTAATTAAAACCTACATCGGGGAAACAATTTCTTATTAACAAAGTACTAATAAATACCTCCATAGACAAGATAAAGATTTAACAATCTTCTTTATATATCTTTGTTTGAATTTAATATTTACGAAAAATAGCTGCAAAATTATCTATTCTGTAAGATGTCGCATGCCAGTTCAAACTCTAAAACGAAATTCACTCAACTAAGAACTCTGATCTAGCATTATATTTGCCATTATTAAAAACTGGATTGGGTGATACAATTCGAGAGTTTTCATTGGCTAAGTTTTCATGGTATGAGCCATTATACCATGATCTACAAAAATGGCGAGCGTATGCGTGATTTTTTTTGGGCCTTTTTGTTTTTATTGTAGTCTGGTTTTCTATATTTTGGGGGCGTTTTTAATAACACAATTAATCCACTCGCGCTTGTTGCATATCTATCGTTGGCTATCTATCATCTCATATCCAACGCGCGCTCATGGAATAATTGTTAATTGTATCACACCTCACTATATTTAGTTGTACTGCAGAATATTTTCTACCTTTGATGATGCCGTGTATCGGCGATTTTTCAGTATGTTACAGAAAGACATATAAAGCTATGAAGGTTATCCTTTTGGCTCCACAGACAAAGTGACAACAAAAAATAGGAAAAAAGGACAAGAGCAATGTGGAAATCATTAGACGACAAAGTAAATGTGCCTCAAAGATGAAATTTCGGGTGCTGTAAGTCAAACCGGCTGACTAATCAGTCTTGATTGAACTAATTTTTATATATACTTTATTTTTACAACGCTAAATTGAACTGTGATACTTGAGCAATCTGTTAGGTAATGAATGAAAGAAAAAGAGATTGAGAAAGCAATAAAAACCTGCACTGCAATGAAGATGGCGGCTAAAAACCTTGCGTGGTGAACGAAGGTGTGCTACTGACGTTCGACTGAGTGTTTCGAGTAGAGGAATACTAGAGGATTACTAATTCTACACTTCAAATTTCAATTTTCCAAATCCATCAAATCTTCAGCATTTCATGTTTTTCCTCAATTTAACTTATCCTTTAAGAAAGAATATCTCTAACAAAATGCCCAAAAATTTTGCACAAAACCGCAACTCTTTAAAGCAGACGAATTTGGCGTTGCTTAAAACGTGAACGAGATATTGGCAGAAAGGCCATGTTGAGCGTCGTCAAAACAGCCTTCATGTGTACCCCAGCCTTAATTGCATGTTAATCACCTTGTCCTCGCAGCCAATATTGGGAGGTCAGGCAATTGCCGGATTTCATACCGTGAGGGCCTGGGTATGAGTCCGTGTATTATGGGATTAACAGCACAAAACCCATATAATCAGAAAGAGCACACTGAGCTTTACAAAATCCTTAAGTTTCGTGTTCATTGCGCCAATATTGAACAAGATACAGCCATTCAAAAACTTAAAAATTTAGTAACAAATGTATTGCCGGACAATTGTCCGGAAATCCATACATTTCTTTGTAAATTTTTGAGTTTTTGAATGGCTGTATCTTGTTCAATATTGGCCCAATTAACACGAAACTTAAGGATTTTGCAAAGCTCAGTGTGCTCTTTCTGAATATATGGGTTTTGTGCTGTTAATCCCATAATACACGGACTCATACCCAGGCCCTCACGGCATGAAATCCGGCAATGCTCCTCACCACGAGTAGCGTTGCGTGTCACACCACAATGTGACAGCAGAGGGTCTTCATACAAGTGGTTGCTTAGTGACAAGACCATTTTTAGGAATAGTGATAAAAAGCTGCAAATTTTCTGATGGGTTATTATTAAATAACAAAGTGAAGTCTATATTAGTCGCTTCTTCACTGTAAATAACGCTCGTGTTTCCGAATCCCAGTGATTTAGCGAAAATAAAATTAAAAAATCTGTCTATAAAAACCGAGCATTATGACACAAGTTTTTTTCCTCCTCCAGAAAATCGATGGCGCTGTTTCTGGCATTGTTTGGGTAAACGCGATTAAGGTCAAAATGTTGCGGAAAACATTAGTCGTATGTAAGCTTGTTTTCAAAGTTTTTTGTTTTTTATTCGCGAAGCTGAAAACAGATCGAGCCAACGAAGCGACAGAGGCTACCTGTTTGCACACCCAAACAATCTCAGACATTCTTACGCAGCACTTTGTTTGTACCCAGTCCCGCAAAAGGTTCAGGAGTGGAGAAATTCCTTGTCTGATTTTCTGATCCTTTTGGTTTCTACGCATGGAAAGCAGTCTGGAGGAGCGGAAGATTAATCAAGGCCCAGGAAAGTGAAGTGTGTCACGTGTTGGGGTGAGAGAGCATGTCCCATGTTCTGAGCCACTTCCGTCGATTGATCTCAGCAGAGGAGAGAGCCACGTGACCGTACGTGAAAGGACTGTAGAAATGAAATCCCCATAGCACAATTATAACCAAGAACGCACAACACCCGTACAATATCTGACGAAGCACTTTGTATCTGAGGAAAGAACAGAAAAAAAAATATCCGGGTAAATTTTTTCCAAAGCTTTTTCATGGAACGTTTAACTACTTAATAAACATTTGCACTTGCACTAAATCACTTACCGAAAAATAATAAGAAATGACTTTTATTGAAATAGAATGGACTGCCCAAATCATTGTGTCAACGAAGTAATAAGATTATACGATACGATACGATGCAGTACGATAATAAACGATATCTTACAAGGTCCAACTATTTCCCAAAGGAATCAAGGTTGTGCGAGACTATAAGAGGGGAAGGGAGACAGCTTGCTTTCAGATTGAAAGTGGCTCCGGTTTTTAATGGGGAGTGCTTTTTCTCATAAGACTTCCTGTCGAAAGTTGTTTCTCCCTACACTTCCTTGACTTTTCCAAAGACGTGATCGCTGGCGAATCCCTCTGTGTTTGGATCAGTCGCGAGGAAACGAGCCGGATTGGAACAGGTAACACTCTCTCCCCTCCTGGCCACCCAGTGTATCCTGTGTGTAAACTTACCTAAAGATTTCTTGATGAACATGCTGCAACATCACTGGGAAAAGAACAATTTTAAAGAACAGCGCGGGAAGGTAATGATGAATGAACAGTGTTCTCTCCAGTGGAAAGAATGTGGCGAAGTGAAGAAGATATCCCATTACAACAGCTTCACCGCAGAACACGAACTGCTGCCATGAATCTGGTCAAAAGGACAGAAAACAAATACGTTAACAACTTCAGCGAAAGTATATCATCTTAGAAAAGTGAAAATGAAAAAACAAAAATGAGAAGGGCAAACTTCAAAGAAGAGTTCACATCAGACTTCACAGCCTCGTTCCCAGGCTCCTATCTCTTCACTTTCTCAAGGGAGGAGGAAAAGGAGCCCCTGGGAACGAAGATGCAGATTGTTAAGAGCTATGATGACGTAATAGGGGACACTTTGCTGACGTCATAGTTCACAGGTGTTTCAATATGTTGATGAACAAATACCGGAAACAAAGATTTTGCTATATTCCGTTTGTTGGACTAGTTTGTGGAGACCTGCGATGGATTGGCATCATACACACTGGGAGTAAAGACAATCCAAGCTGCTTCATGATACGGAAACCGCAGTTAAGCCACCAGGCATCACAGAAGTGGAGAACAAAACATTTTTATTGCTAACTTAAATCACATCAAACTCCAGAAGTTTTGAAAACCTACCTTTGGACAAGTCATACACCCTCCGTCTTCTTCTCAATAAATAAAATAGTAAAAGCCCAAAATACACGGGCAGTGACAGTGTAGTCGCCCACCACACAAAAGGATTACCAATGCAGAATATTTGAGCCTGAAAGACAATTTAATGCCACTGTAAGATCCCAGGGCGTTGATTAATGTTTAGCTGGTGTTGATTAGTGTGTAGGTAGTGTTTGTCTTCATATTGATTAGTATTTTTTGTAGCCTGTTCATTAGTATTTTATTGTTTTTGTTTTCACACTTTCGCTCCTAGTTTTTTACCGTTCATCACAATTTACACCTTTAGTTAAGTCTCGTCGTGTTGTGCATGTAATTACTACGTTTGTATATATAAGGCTTAGTTTTGTTATTTTTGCGGGCTTTTGGAGCAGTTTTCTTTGCAGTCGCGCTACGCGCAGTTTAATGTAGTTTTTCGTGGCCTTTACAATGTAAGTATATCTTTACCGTCATTTCTTATTAGCTGTATTTCGTTCACAGTTGGTACAATTCTTTTTTTTATTCATGTTGTAATTTTTAGTTCGTTTATCTTTTAGTTTCAACCTACGGATTAAAGTGTGCGTCAATGTAAATGCATCCGTCGAGTTGAGAACGTTTGTCCGCAGTTATAGCCACAATTAGCTGTGCTTTCAGATCACGGTTTGGTGAAACTGAGGTGAAGTGAAGCTCAGTGCAGTAAACCTTACATTGTTGTCTCTGGCAATCCAAAATGCCACTCCTCTTCTCATCAGCGGCCACCAAGAAGGACGCGAACCAAACGTGTGCTCGTTAGCAAGTTCCTTACTGGACTCTAACATCTTGAGCTGAAGGTGAAGAAAAAGATAGATATATCGGGTTTTTTTCCTATGTACTACTGACAGATTGAAGTAATCAATCAATCAATTAAAGTGCACCTAACGCCAAAAATTGTTTTTGGCTAAAATAATATAGCTCATTTTGCGGAGTAATTTGGCGCAATTTTTTTTGGTTTGGTTAAATCCTCCAATTTTTTATGCCCCGTCAAAACCGAGTTTCGAATGGTTCGGGACCGCGCATGGGGAATCTGGGGAGAGGTAAAAGATGTGACGTCATATCGAGAACCAACGGGCTTCGCCTGTCCCAGTCAGGTCTTTCTATTTGCACGAGTGTAGAAGCTTGCTTGCCGCACAAGTCTTTCGCTGGGACTCCACACTCGACAGATTTCTGTTTTTCAGTAACAATGTCTTCAACTTGGTCGGATTCTACTCAGGATTCAGAAGACTGAAATTTACTTTATCGCTGAAGTAGGACTTAAAACGATGATGATCAAGCTGATTTATTTATAAAAAGGAGATAATATAGCGAACCAATCAGATTTCCCAGAAAAATTCTACGCGCTAGGCGCGAAAAAGCGCGGGAAACGTTGGTAGCGATGTTTACTAGTTTTCCCGCGCTTGATAAACGCGGGTAAATGTGCAGTTGCGGTCAAGCGCCAAAAAATAAAACCACATCAGGTCAGTACAAAGTAGCTGGAGAGGAAATGTACAGTTGGCTTCAACTAAGCGCGGGAAAATTCGTCGGTAGTTGGTGCGAGGCGGAAAGAAAACAAAACATACTTTGCAAAGTCTGGGCTTACCTGTATTTCCCAAAATTTAGAGAAGAAAGGCATTGGCTTAAACGCTCTCTCCAGTGGCTCAGTTTTCTTTTCAACCTCTGTTGGACCTTTACCTTCAGCTGGTAAAGAGAAAGACACGTTTGAGAAAGGATAGGATTTGGACTACCAGAGCTTGACCCGTCAAAAATTGTATCATTGAAACAAACTTACGATAAGTTATGTTTTGTTGGTGTTCCTCTACGTTCCAGATTGTGTTGGTCTGTTTGATGGATTTATCCGTGCAGACTTCAAGTTGGTGAAAACCCCAGTCTGGCAACTGCATCCCCGATATCTATAAACAAAACATGAACGAAAAATAAACACTTTATGCCTCACCCTGGACAGTCGTAGGACTACCTTTCTTTTCTAGTAAATTCACTTCCCTGCCCCTATCAAATTTTATATGATGTATACCGAATAATTCTCGCATTTTGTTTGGCACTTATTGGAGTAAACTTTTTCACTTATTTATTATACAAAACAAAAAGATTCCATGCTGCCGTGCGTCAGTCTGTTCAGCAATTGATCACAGGAGACGTCAAAATGTGGTAAGAGCATCCGTGACACACTCCATTATCACCTGCGTCGCAGACAGTCTAAACTGCCGATATAGTCCTATGCCGGGGATTTGGTGACACGTCCAGCTGTAACGCAGGCTACTATCGCCTCGTGTGCCCTTTTTTTGTATCTCGACACATTTTAACGTCATCCGTGATATATTAAATAGTTAGAATATGAGCTCAAAGAAATCGAGAGCGAATAATCTAATTGTTTTAGTATAAAAATACTAGTCGTTCAAAACTTTATCTAAGATCTCTTCACAGACACTTCGAAAACGCCAAGAAGCGGCCGTCATTTTGCTAACAACGGCACACTGCTACGCTAATAGAATCGCGAGTAGGGTAGTCGATCAGTGTACATTTATACTCATACTGAACAAGGCAACATGGAATCTATTGGTTGAATAGAATTGGAAGAACAAGCAATAATATGACAACACGCCCTAACTTAAACGAGTATTTTTATAACTCGATGGAAACACAAAAAATGTTGTCTAAAAGTATGTTCTAGCAAACACTCCAAGAAAAAGAAAGGAAAATCGTGCAGCTCTGTGTTTCTATCGAATGAAAGAAGTGCTTGTTTTTACAGGGTGTTTTTCTAAATACCTTGACGGCCTGAGAAGTATTAACATGAATCAGTCGGACTTGTGAGTGGATGGTCTTCCAAACGTTACTGCTGTCTGGATTGATTATTTCCTGTTGGTGATAGTAAAACGACATCAAACAGTTAGTGATCCAGTGACAAACAATGGCAAACTCGGTCGACATCTTTGCGCTACAACTACTTGCAAAAGGTCTTGAGACATTGTACCTAATTTGGCCGACAGGGTACATATAAGTTCCTCGTGCCACAGACCCCCCAACCCCCTTCTCAAAGTTGGTCACAATTGGAGATCTAGTTGAAATTTCCGAGGAACACCATCAGTGAAAATAGGGGAGGGAGGGGAGGGTTGTTTACCGTCTGAGAGGTGTGATTTGAAGCTTCGTTTAGTAAGGACGACCGTTTTTTAGGTGCAGTGTCTCAACATTTTTGCAACTGGTTGTGTAAAACTCGATTGGATGCAAAACCTCCAAGTAATGTTCTATTAGCTTCATTGCGTTTTGAATCGGGAACCAGATCCATATGCTATTATAAAACAGAGCAAAATAGCTTTTAACCCACATACAACCATACATACCACTTTCCACAGGTTCTGAGCAGGCATGGAAATGTTGTAGTCAATGTAACAGGAGACTTCCTGGTTTGCCGGGTTTAACGGAGCAGCAACATCATGGCTAAACATTGACAAAAAAGGTAAAATCATAACCAGGAATTAGTTAGGAGATCCTGCATACTAGAGGGACATGCAATGTGACCTAATAATTGTTGTGCTGGGCTCTGCATTGAGCGGTCCGGGTTCGAGCACCAGCCATTGCGCTACAGTGTTCTTGGGCAAGACACTTGACTCCTGCAATGCCTCTTTCTGTCCAAATGTATAAATGAATACAGGTGACTTTGCCTATCTTACCCTAGTTATTAGACACACATTCTGCCGTATGAATCACTGACTACTAATAAAATGAAAAAATTGTAGAAGCTTACACTATGCAAAAACAATGAGAGCGTTTTACCTGTTTAAAGCTCTGCCAGTTACTCCATGAACAATCTGAATGATGTCACCATTGTGCACTGGTCTTGGCGGGAAATCAACTGAAAGTGCATCTCTGAAATGATATTGGTGAAAGACACTGCTGTTAGTAATAAAAGCAAGACAAACAAACAAACAAATGGGAAAAAAAAAATTTGTTCTGAATCAAGGACATACAATTTAGGGTCTTTGATAATCCACCAGTTATTGACATCCTTGAAGCCATAACATGTGACCTGCTGCTGCGCTGAGCTGCCACGTCCATCAGGATACTTGACGGGGTAGGTGTGTGTATGAGAGTGCAGCCAGCACTGTTTGCCAAAGGTGTTCCGCAACGTGATCTGAGAACCATATGCTACCTCTGGTGTCATGAAATCAAAGTTAAAATGTCCATTAGCATGATCTAGAGGGGCTATAAGCTGTCACCAGGATAATACAAAAGGCACAAGTCATAAAGTACAACCAAGACTAAGGAGTGATGTGTGGTGGGCTCAGCAGGGTGGGAAAACATGACATTTGGCAAGGGCGGGAACACATCTAATCAGTACCAACTGTATAACGGTAAACAAAAAAGTGTACTAAATTTGACTTTTATTTTTAACTACAAAACAAGGAAGAGCTCTCATGAACTGTTTCTGTATAGAGATTGGATTTTTAACCTGACTGGGTACAAACAAGAACTATGCATTTGACATTTTGGCAAAATGCATTTCTAAAGTAAAACCACCTAGTTCTTAACATCACGCTGGAATACCAGGAAAAGGGTGGTTTATTATTAAATTCATTCTCCACTACAATTGCTTCTTTACATCTCTAGGCCGGGTCGTTCATAGCCACATTAAGCTAACCCAGGATTAGTTGAAAATTTAGATTTCAATTTTGTAACTTTTCGGTGAAGTTTTGTGTTTATACCGTTTGTCTTTCAGTTTTGAGTTCGAATAATCTTAAACTGCACAATACATAAACAGTGAAAATCATTTTTAAACAAGAAAAATTGATGCTTTGGGTAACTTTTAATCATGTGTTAGTTTTATCGGACTTTGAACGACCCGGCCCTGGTAATAAAAGAAATTGACAATTGCACTGTAGCCAGAACTTACCATTTGGTTGACCATGTGTAATCTTAGCCAGTCCTCCCTAAAAACAAAATTTAAAGAAGCTTACAATGTAGCTGCAAAAATACTAACAATGGCATGACATCAGTCTGAGTATAATTGAAACCAAACAGAATCAAAAGACCTGTATTTTTAGTTATACCTCGAGACTGGCTTGAAATGCACTTGACATCATGTCATCATGGGGACCAGTTTTTCTTGCAACAGCAAACAGAATGTAAAATTGTAACAAGTAGAGCATGCCTGGAATGACAATTAGGCAGGCTGCTCGGCTTATCACATGCCTGGCAAGTTTTCTCTACAGGGGAAAAAGGCAGAAGAGCATTAATACTATTAATAGGTAAAATACTGTTTAAATGTAATAAATTTGAATACACTTCCCGCTGAGGATTTCTTTCAAGTCTGTGAAGCTAAGAATGAGATTTTTTTCTCTTAGTGTTTGCACAAGTTGACAGTGGATTTGGTCTCTAGCTTAGCATAAGCTGAGAACTACTATTGAGAAAACCAGTTATCTCTTTATTCTAGCATAAATGCATGCAGTTGTCATCTATGTTTAGCAGCACATTGCAGAGGAGACTGTCTCCAAAATCAAAAGATTGAGATACAGGTAATCAAAATGTGAAGCAATTTGGTTCATCATGTAACAAGAATGTCAACAAGTTTGCAAGTATATATTTTACATTGTATACCTGTTTATTGCAAAATGTGATCTGAATCTTGGAAGGGGAGTGGTTGTCCAAAATTGTTGCACTGACTTTAAGATATTGGGACTTACTGATGGAAGAGAGTGGTTCCCAACAAGTTTCCACAAGTCTCTGCCAGTTAAAAATCCAACAGCGAAAAAGGTGAAGATGCCAGTGTATTTAGTGCTAAAGGAAAATGAGCAGCTGTGTTAGATTTTTGTTGCCAATCATCTTCTGTTGCTAACAGTATCATTGCCTAAACCCCTCTCAGAAAAACCAAACCTTTTGGCCTAGAAGAGTGAAGGGATCATGTTCATTTTCACCTTTATCTGAGTGTATGGTTAATTAATCACAAGTTCACCCTGATCAATGGTCAAAATAAAATATAAATTCTTGGCTGAGCTCTAAGTCACATCTAATAACTATGAACTTGTTTTGAGCTACACAAATAGGGGAGAAAACAATTAAAAACATTCAGACAAGTAAGGATCTGGGACTTTAGGAAACTGTAGGACTTATATCTTTCCTTTCTGTAAGCCTGAGACCTGTTCAAGTCAAGACTAGAATCTGGATCAAGCAGTCCAGATTTGACTCCTGGCTAGAGTTATTGTGTTATGTTCTTAGGCAAGACACTTGATAATTCTCCCTATGAGTGACTCTCCATACTCATTTATTAAAGTGCCCCTGTGATAAAAAAAATCACTTCCTTTTTTTCTTGAGATTCTCAGAGTGTGTCTGCTTAACACTTGACTGGCAAAATTCTGACCTTTCATTTTTATCCAAAGGCCGTTTACTTTGAGTGTAAGTTTTGGATTTCACGATCCGCCATCACTCACGTTCAAACCTGACCGATTTGACCTCAGAGGGTTGGATCCGGGAAAAGTGATGTCAAAGGCTCACCAGCTTAAAATTTCTGCGTGTGAACGCAGCTTATTATGTATGCAAAGTGTGAGTTTAAAAGTGTGAAAGCCCAAAACTCCCATGCTGCATATTAATTCTGCAGCATACACACGCATTGCATTCTTAAACTAGTGAGCCTTTGACGTCATTTTCTCCTCGATCCAGCTCTCTCAAGAGCTTAAATTTAGTAATGGCGGATCATTAAATAGGAAAGTTCCAGTTAAAATAAACAGGTGCCTTTTTTAAATCAAGGATTAAAACTTGGGTCACTTAGTGTTTAGTTAACATAGTTTTGAAATCCAAAGGAAAAAAATAATTTATTTTTTGTCACAGGGGCACTTCAATGGGTATTGACATGTTTAATGCTGAGGGGACCCCCTGGGATGGTCTGGCATTCCATCTCAGGGGAGGGGAGAGGAGGAATAGAAACACTTCTAGTCACACAATGCTAAAGAAACTGTGATAACCTTTTGCAATATCAATGGTAATTTAGCTCAACACAGCTTTAAATTATGTAAAGGGGGTAAGTTTCTAGAGAAACTGTAGTGCTGCGTCAGTGGGAGCCCTTTGTCGTCGCTCCGACGAAGGGCTAGCGCTCGAAACGTCGGCTTCTGAATCTCTTTACGGTGGCTAATTCACATTATCAACTCAGTTGATAAAACCAAATTATCTTTAAATTATGTAGCTTTTTAAATGTGTACATTGGTTCACCTGTAAGCACCTAGCAGAGCAATTCCTGTTAAAGACAGCCACACCCACCACACACCTGTGAATGGCCTGTAAAGAAAATTTCACACAAATTAAGTCAATTCATTAATCATAATTCACCAATCACTGCATTAACTTTTTCATGTAAATTACAGAGCACAAAAGCTAGATTTTGTCTGAATCGTGTGATATACATGATTGTATGCTATACGAGGCTGTGCTCTTTAAATGCCGGAGTGCCACAGGTGACTAACTTTTGCTTTTGGGTGACTGGAAAAACTTACTTTTTCATGTAACCTCAAGTGCTGGGCATAGGATTTCATTGTTGGGAACCTTTGTGCCCTTTGTAATTTTTCTACGACCATTGCCTTACTCTATTTAGTTGTGACAAGATTTGAAACAACAAAAATGTTCTGCTGAAAATTTTGCTCAGCTGTGTCTGTTTTTCAGCATAAACTATTAAGGTTACTATGATCATTATGTTCTCCAGCCATGCACAATGGCTTAGCAATAGAGGATCAAAAAGGGCTGCGTGGAAAATCACCATGATTATCATAAGTTGGTATATTTTGAAAGCTGGTAATTGTACAACACAAGCTCTCTCTCTTTCGGCTGCTGCTACTGCTACTTGGAAAGAAGACAATTTGAAAAAAAATGACCCATTCATATACCTCTTGGATTCTTTGCGGAACTTGAGAAAGCAGAGAAGGGATGCAGCACTGAAAAACAGGAGAGGGGAATCTAACATAACAAGTCTACTTTGAACCACAAACATGTTATCTGCAACAAAAAGGAACATCAAGGAATGACAGTCAGAAACAGGTAGAAAATAATCATGTGCAAACATTATTACAGTACATTTCTGCCAGTCAGTTTCATAACAAACTGCCGATAAGTAAACATGTTATCTTTTCATTTTTCCTGTCCTTCCCTTATTTTCTAAAAAACTAAGCAAAAAACATTATGATCTTAAATTGAACATCTACAACATCACATGTTGTAGATGTTCACAAAAAAACATGTAAGGGATTACATTTCCAGCTTGCTGAAGGAGCCTGTTTCAAATATGAAAGAAAGACCTTCCATGCCTGAACTTGCAATAGTTCAGTTGAACCCTGTTATTTCGAACTCTTAGGGGAGAGGGGGCTGGGATTGCGCTCTGGTCAGAGTGCTCGCCTTCCACCAATGTGTCCCAGGTTTGATTCCCAGACCCGGTGTCATATGTGGGTTGAGTTTGTTGGTTCTCTTCTTTGCTCCGAGACGTTTTTCTCTGGGTACTCCGGTTTTCCCCTCTCTCCAAAATCCAACATTTGATTAATTTGATTTGGTTTGGTTTGATTTGATTTGACTGTGGTTTATTTGATTTAGTCTCCCCAATTAGCAGAGTGTCTATGCTCAGTAATTAAATAAAGTGACTATTATTATTTAAGAAGTAAAAAATAATTTGTAATAGTGGGTATTCCAAATGGCCAATTAGTAGTAAAAGAATGAAGAGCAAATCCAAGGAAAACAGTTTTGAGTTTGGAATAACAGAGAATTCGAAAATAACTGAGTTCAAATTAGCAGGGCCCAACTGGAAGCAATAATTAATTAATTTAATTTAAAGGCTGTGGGCAAGAATGTCCTTTAGTTTTTTTGGCCAATTTGAAAGTGCTCAGAAATAGCTGAATTTTGGCAAGTGGGCTCCGTTTTACCTGAGAAACATTGCTCTAAAGTTTTTTGCGCTGGGTTGCTCGTCATTTTCGAGAAATAACGTAGGCAAACAAGGCATGCCACTTGGAAAAACCAAGTGTTTTTTTGCATAAAATTATGCAATATCTCAAAAACGAAGCAAACTGTAGTGGAAAAACTATGGGACATTGCTTAACATCAAAGCACCGCAGCCTTGATATCACTGCTAAACAGTCAAAGCAGAGGGTCTAGAAACAGAGCTGACAGATTAACAGATTAACCCAATGTACAGGGGTCCATACATCCTCATGTCCACTGATCCCAGAAGTTCCACAGACTACAAATCATGCCGATTTGAAATAAAATCAACGCAACCTGGATTGAAGATCTACATTACAATTGATCACTACTTGTTGGCCATTATCTGTGGGACTCTCTGTGTCAATAAACAATTAAAAATTAAAACAACCTATTTCCTTTTTTCAGCTACCAGCTTGAGAAAAGTCCGCAGAACATGATTGCAATGCATGCTGGATAGGGTCATTACACCTTGCGCACAGGAACACAGGGTGGTCGATACAAGACATATTTTAGTCTAAAACCAGTTCCCGGTTTCCAAAATTTGACGCTATCAACGTTTGGCAAATAGGCCACAAGTCACGATTGCATATACAGCTGCATCTGAAGTTTCAGACCACATTTCAGTTCTTTGAAACGTGTTGATGACTTGCAGGTTTATCAAGGCTTCATGATGTCTCTCAACCACCAGGCAGGCATACAAGGTACTTGAAAACACTGCTTAAGATACTAGTTTACAGAACTCTATTAAATGCATCACATCTCTTTTCTGTTCGATGGTTTTTCCTTTGATGCTCGATCGATTCATGTGTTGTGTTTCACCCGGGCCCACAATAAGTAATGTAAAAAATCTCTTCCCAGGTTTCCGCTATATGCTATTTTCCTCTGACTTAAAAAACAGCTAAGCTTTTATGGGATTTGATTTTGACTTCATACACTATAAAAGGTCTGCCTGTTTGCTGTTCAACAATATAATCATAGGGTTTCTTTTGTTTACCGTTTGACAATAGATCTCCAAAAGATGCCGCTTGGAAAACTGAGTTTTTGTTGCATACGTTATCTCTCGAAAACAAAGAGCAACCCAGCACAAAAAAAAATTCAGATCAATGTTTCTCAGGTAAAACAAAGCCCACATGCAAATATTCAGCTATTTTTGAGCACTTCCAAATTAGTCAAAAAATCTAGGGGAAGTTCTTGCACACGGCTTTTCAATTGAAACTGTTATTGATTTTAATCACATGCATTAATGCCAATAAATGGTGTTAGGAATATTTGATTTAATACTGTGTCATTTCATTGACTTCAGTTAATTGAAAGTACAGAGTACAGAGTACATTGTACCATAGGATGTGAAAGAATGGCAAAGGAACAGTCTGCTGCTAGAAAATCAATGGATGGTCTCAAGTCGATGCAAACAAACCAACGAGACGGCAAACAGACAAAGTTGTTTACATGGATTGCATATTAAATGTGATGAAGAGTTCCAAATTGATTTTGAACTTGGAAAGTATTGTCTAATACCCTGAGATAACAATACACGTTTCATTCAGACACGTAATTCAAAACTTACAGATGAAGCTACTTAGAGTTAGCAACTGCTGAGCTATGGAAGACTAAACCAACAATAAATATCTCACCAAATGTAGCCAAAAATCCTCCCAGAGCTGCTGCCCAGTGAGAACAACCAAGCTCTATAATGACCTGAGAAGTAATTAAACGTAATTTTACACAAAAGTCTGCAACCTTGGGAGATCGTGTGAACTAAGTTAAGGCATCTGCCCTTGATCGACCCTCGATCAACATCTCTATCAACACTTGGTCAACACTTGATCAACATCATGGCTGATAGTCAGTTGAAAGTCAACTAATTTTTGCAGACACACAATAGTGTTGATCAACACAAATGAGTCAGTCGGCAACCAACCGTAAATCAAGTGTTGATGGATTTTCAATGAAGATACAAGTCATGTACTGACTGAGTGTCAATTTAGTGTTGACCGAGTATTGAGATGTTGATCAAATGTCAATCAAGATGCCGATGCAGTGCCCATGGAGGTTGATAAGTCTATTAATTGAAAAAACGAGTTGAAGAAATACGAAACTACTTACAATACGATACTAATGCTACTAAGAGCGATACTAAAACATGCATGTGCATGTATAGGTAGTGTAAGCATAAGTAGTATAATTAGCAAGTATATTGTAAGCGTAAAGGCTAGTGTGATTTCAGTAGTGTAAGTAGTGTACGTGTTGGAATTGTAAATAAAGTTGCATTAAAAAAAGTCCTTTAGTACACATGACCCACTTTCGATAATTGCTAACATAATTGCTACCATAAATACTAGAAAGAAAAACTCTGCTCAATACTATGTAATGTAGGGAAATGTAATGTGTCTGAGACCTACATGTACACGTATAGTATTATAGTACATGAATATGAAAACACATGTACACACAGGGTTTGAGCTAGGATTTGATCACTGGGGGACAATTTGTCCCCTTGTCTAAAATTTTGGGGGACATTTTTATTTTTAGGGGGACAAACAAATTTATTATTCAACATTTTTTTTTACATTCATACAGGCAAGCCAACAAAAACATTTTCCTCACCTGATCCTTGTGATACAAGAAAGTGATACAAACAAGAAAAATAACTTTTCTTGTTTGTATTACTTGCACTCCAAGCTCACTTTTTCAAAAAGTCGCCTTTTGGCGACCTTTAATTGTAAAATGGTCGCCATGAAAAAAAATTCAGTTGCCAAAAAACCGAAAACGTGAAGGGGAGGACACTTCATGACATATTACACGTCGCCATAAAGGGGGAAGACACTCCATGACATAGTACACGAATGGCTAATGCGCCGCTACAGTAAGTTTACGCATTCATATCGAGTTTGTGAACGACGAGAGGGGTAAAGAGAAAGAGGTGATGCCGCCACTTGCACTATTGATTAAATTCGTGCTACTATTGATAATTTTTCAAGTAAGACTCTCTTTTAATCTGTTTGTCGCCAATTGCATTGGCGACTTCCGCCAGAAATTTGGTCACCAAATATTTTTTCCACTCACCATGGCGACCAAAATGGTCGCAGCTCGGAGCACTGATTAGTTAGGTTTTTGGTGCAAAGTGGTTAGTCTTAGATTTCCAACAAACATAGCAGAACATTGCCTCCTTTTCATAGTGCAACCATGTGTGAACTTGCAGCCAAGTTTTCTGGAAAGTTCATAATTTTTTGGTTTTTCTTGATCCTCATCAGTTTCTTCCTGATTAATACACTGACGGTGTTCAGCTTCCGTACCATTTTTCTCTGATTCAGTCTGGCTTTGATTTGAAGCGAAAAAGCTCTCTATTGTTCGAAAACGTTTTCGATGTGACATGTTTAAGATTGTCAGGTGTGTTCGCCGCTCTTGGTTGAGCATGAGACGTATGTGTTCAGTAGAGCGTCACTGAAACGTGACTTGAGAATGAACTTTAAATGGACAATGTGCGATAAAATACACTTTCTACATTCTGTTTTAGCTTGCAATTTCTGTACTGAACTAACTAAATCTCTTCATGTGTGCTTCCTTTCAAGTTTTGTCCCTAGATTTTGAAGGTCCCCTTGGCCACTTTTTTAAGGGACAATTTTGATTACAGGGCAGGATTGGTGCAATGGCGCGGTCTGGCTCAATTCTGTACACATATACAGTGGAACCCAGTTTATGTAACCACCTTTAGGCCATGGAAAATTGGTCGTATTAACGGGGTGGTCGTATTAAAGGGGTTCTTTAAATAAGAAAATGACAGAATAAACGTTTTTTTCGGGTCAAAATAAAGTGGCCATAATAACGAGGTGGTCGTATTAACGGGGTGGTCGTAAGACGGGGTTCCACTGTACATACAAACAGATAAAAATTAAAAAGATATTTAAAAAAAGAGTTGACACTGGCTAAAAAAATTGTGTTGGACGTTTCGGCAAACTGCTGTTGCCTTCTTCAGCAAAAGGATAAAATGCGAATGTCTAACGGCGTCCTGCTGGCAGTTTGCCAGAGTTAATTCTCTGTTTCATCATACAAGGAGAAATAGTTTGCCTGAGTGAGTAAGTTGACAGGAAAATAATTTAAATGTGAAATTACATAGAGGTGCACAATATGCTTTCTGCAGAGTTCAAAACATATTTAGCTGTTTGTAATTACAGTTATGAGATGTCCTTCCCAGGGGGGTTGGTACTCGGGATTTCAAGTGACAGGGATGATCGAATGGAGCCAAAAGTCAAGACTCAAAAAAAATCCCTAGGGCTTCCAGCAAAACCCCAAAAAATCCCTGGACCAAACATTAACCCCCCAAAAATCCCATGCTGATTTTCTGGCCCTTAAAAGTTCCAAGTCACAAGCGAAAGAAATCAAAAGTTCACTATTAAAGCAAAAGGGAATCCCAGTGACAAAGACTGAATTGAAGTGGTTGAAATCTTGTACACGGCCGGGCACCATGGGACAAGTTAGACTATTGCATAACACAGGTGATGTAAAGCGACACCATAATCAGCTATTAAACAACAGCAAAACACATGATTTTGTTTGTACTTTATACCCAGAACTATGCAGCCATGGCTCTACTGATTCTTTTTAACATCCCCAAAAAATCCCTACTCAAATCAAGCTACCCAAAAAAATACTTGCCAAATTTTCATACCCCCAAAAAAACAGAATAAAAATTTTGGGGTTTGAAAATTAAATTTCAAACCCCAAAAAATCCTTTGATCATCCCTGTCACTTGAAATCCCGAGTACGACCCCTGGGATGTCCTTATTGACAATAACAAGTAGATGTCTAGAAAGCAGGGCTTGACTGTATGGCCACCTCTAAAACATGTAGTTCCTACAATGCAGTTATGAACTGTTATATCTAATGCCACCCCCCCCCCCCCCAAAAAAAAAAACCTCCATTGGAGTCATTTTGGAATTTAACAACTTTTTAATATGACTAGTACCTTGGGTCAACAAGGTTAACCTGGTTCTACAGTAATTTGAATACCTTCAACAACAATAAAAACATCAGATATATACCCACCTCATAGACAATTGGCACAACAAGACTTCCAAGAAATGCTGAGACAAATCGTAAATACCATACATGCTGCTCATATTCACCAAGATCTGAGAAACGATTTGTAACATTTGATGTTAAGTGTCAGTGGAAACCTATGGCATGTATGCCAACATGTTTTTCTATTGTTAAATTTGGAACAAATTAGATAATCCAATTCAAGAGTTTTCATTAGTTTGTAACTCATCATGATGGTAAATGAGCCAAATTCATATCCATAGTCTACAAATAATAATATAGTAAGCATCTGTGTATTTTTTTTCTTTGGGAGGGGGCATTTTTATTTTCATTTTATTTTTAGTTTTCTATATTATGGGGACACTAACTTTTAATAATAAAAATAACTATTCCACTCGCACCTGTTGCATATGAAAAGATTAGAGGCAACTCAGCACTACAGGCCTCATTGCCTATCTACAATCTCATATCCAATGCATGTTTGTGGAATAGAATATTTTAATTATTTTGCAAAGAATCAACACTCTTGACACTCTTGGCAAGTGACCAAGTCAGTATTTAAAACATAATATTATGTCTTTGTAATTGGAATTGAGAGGTACAAAATCAGAGAATGCGGAGAATATTTCTAAAAAATTACATCAAAGAGTTACAACTGTACCTTGTCCTATATCAGCAAATGGAAACTGACCATCATATCCAGAAAAGTATGCTGAAATTCAAACAGCAATGGAGGATTTGTCAAATGTGACACTTGGTCAATACACCTGCCTGCTGAGCTTCATTCTCATTCTAAGTTATTATTCTTATTCAGACTGTCTTACTACTGTAATTTACTGTCAGTTAGTGTGTGAATTATGTTTTAGAACACAAAGAAAAGTCTGGAGACCATGTAGAAGTATTCAATCATTAGCTGTTAGTTAACAAGAACAATAAATCCACTTAGAATTTGTGAATTTAATGCTAACCATTAGTAATAATATTGAAAAAAAATAATACAATTGACTAAATGATGACCTGCATTACCTGCTAGAGCAAACAAGAGCTTTCCTAAAGGTGGATTGACATCATAAAAGAATTGGTTTTTCATGAAAAAATTGGTAAACTGGCCAAAATGTACTTCATCAAATCTGTAAATTAAAAACAAAACATTCAATTCACCACCCAAGCAATTATCAAAGACACACGGTGTCAAAAGCAGCCAGTTAACAACAAAAATACCCATGTCTACTTGGCGTCATTGTTAGCAAGCTTGTCTCCAGATCAAACAATCTGGGTTCCAGCCGTGGTCTGAGACAATGTGTTGTGTTCTTGGGCAAGACACTTTGCTCTTGCGACACCTCTCTCTACCCAGGTGTAAATGAGTACTGGAGAGTTTAATACTGGTGGTAAACCATTGATGGCCTAGCATTCTATCTTTGGGGAAGTAGAAACACTCCTTAGTTCTGTCCTCTTTATGTTACAGAAACCAGAGAAAATTTCTAACATAATTAACATAGAGTTTTTCGGCTCCTGTATGACCTCTACAGCTCCTTGTACAGTAGAGTAGAACAATACCGTATATCAAAGCAAAGTGCAAAAAATGGCCTCTTCGTAAAATTTAATATTATTAATGATAAAGATACAAAGACGGAAAAAGTTGTAATACAATATCCATACTGCTTGGTACACAGACACTCTAACCTAATCTATGTAGGATATGGGGAAATGTACCAAGATCAAATACAGTTACCGTTAGTTGCAACTAAGCATAGAAATGTGATAAAAAGATATTGGGTGTTAGACAATGCACGATAACAATGCCAGTTTAACATCAACTGTCCACTCAAAATTTGCTGGCCAACCATGCAGCATTTGATTCCCAATAATCACAGTGGCAAGTTTACTTACATAACATGTTTAGGAGTGGTGAGTTGCCACATCCTTGTACCAAATGACAAGCCCACTAGAATCAGCCACACAAAATTCAACTCAACATTCATTGCAAATGGAGGTGAAGCTTCTCTTTCACTTTGCTCTCTTTGTGCCTGTTTTTCTTCTACCTTTTCCTGTTGGAAAATTTTCAGAATTATCCCTCAAATTATCACCTGTAGCATGCTGAACTGACACATAAATTT
>CM042748.1:32762713-32846614 GCA_022496165.2 Catalaphyllia jardinei | reverse complement strand
TTTTTTCCTTTGGATTTCAAAACTATGTTAACTAAACACTAAGTGACCCAAGTTTTAATGCTTGATTTAAAAAAGGCACCTGTTTATTTTAAATGGAACTTTCCTATTTAATGATCCGCCATTACTAAATTTAAGTTCTTGAGAGGGCTGGATCGAGGAGAAAATGACGTCAAAGGCTCACTAGTTTAAGAATGCGATGCGTGTGTACGCTGCAGAATTAATATGCAGCACGGGAGTTTTGGGCTTTCACACTTTTAAACCCGCACTTTGCATACATAATAAGCTGCGTTCACACGCAGAAATTTTAAGCTGGTGAGCCTTTGACGTCACTTTTCCCGGATCCAACCCTCTGAGGTCAAATCGGTCAGGTTTGAACGTGAGTGATGGCGGATCGTGAAATCCAAAACTTACACTCAAAGTAAATGGCCTTTGGATAAAAATGAAAGGTCAGAATTTTGCCAGTCAAGTGTTAAGCAGACACACTTTCAGAATCTCAAGAAAAAAAGGAAGTGATTTTTGTTATCACAGGGGCACTTTAATGACTATGTGAACAGATTTGAATAGACCAACTTTCGATATATTAAAAGTCAGCATAAAACAATATACCTCAGTACAAGGCTCTGGCGAATAATGACAGACTTTGAGGGGTTTATTCCCCAGAGCCTCATGCTGAGGCCCATTGTGTTTAGCTGAATTAATTGGTCTATTGGCCACTGTAAAGAGATTTGAAAGCTGGGGTAGGGTCTAGATAGTAAGATCCCTGCAGAGGTGGATCCAGGAGTTTTCTTAGGAGGGAGTACATTAACTGGTGAGGTAAACAAACTTTGAAAGGGAAAACTAAGTTGTCAACTCAGGGGGGTGCACCCCCAGTACCCTCCCCCTACATCTTCCCCTGCCCACCCTTAACAAATGAAGATTTTGAATAGAGGTAGAAATGCAAGTACAAGGGAGTAGTTAAAGGTTTAGGGTATATGTATAGATGCACTAAAGTAGCAGTCCCCCCACTCCGCCATGTCCAGTCCCTAGTAGAGGTCTGCATGCACATGTAAACAATCTTTCTCTTCGACAGGGCCGATCATCGATCAGGAGTGTGGGTAAATATGGATATTTCCTGGTACCACACAATGACAATTTGATAACAAGAGTGGTCAAAGATTAAATAGTGGCTAAAAATTTCACTACACATGTGCACTAATCTGAAGGTCTGGATTACGTTCACCTGGTTGAGAATTGGTCAATATTTTAATCTCTGGAAATGGGCTGAAATTTTAACTAGTTGAGAAATCACCAAAAATTTAGCTGTCTACTGAGATTCCAACACCACAATCCACCAGACCCTCTAACCTGTAAAAATGCAAAATTCTATTCTGTTACCATGTACAGCTTGAAGAGAAAACAATGAGCACAACAAACAAGTCTGAACTTTATTAATTCTTAATAAAGTTGCACTATGAACTATTCTTATATAATCTTTCCTTATGACAAAAAAAACTACCAATTTCCTCAAACTTGAGTTACTATTAACATCTGTGATTGAAATGTACTATTCACATTGAATATGTACTATAAACTGCAAAATTAATCTTGACTGGTAGAAATAGCAAAACCCAATATCTTAAATAAATTTTAAATAAGGTTAATAGCATAGAAAATTTCACCTAAGTTTAATTTACTTTACATATTTTGTGATAAAATCTTCAAATACACAGTAACACTCAAAAATAATAAAAACAAAAACTTTTTCTTTAGCTAAGGGACATTAGTCCATTCTTTGATTGCTTATTTGAATATTTTAAAGAGAACAGAACTCAAATATGTTTTGTTCACAGAGTACGATATTCCATACTACGGCGTTAGGAAATTACAATGAAAGACCAATTAGGGACTGGGCTTTCCAGCTATTAAAGAATATATATATATTATTTATTTACTATTTTGCCACACCACAAATATAATGAAAACAACTGATAAGAAATAGAAAGAAAAGATTTAACAATGGCGAGGAGACCGAAAGGAAACTATGAAGCTTATATTAATTAGGTCTCCTCAGTTAATGTTCACAAGATGAAATCAGAAAAAGGAGATAAGAACATGACGACAGATACAGTTACAGTTTTATACAATATTGAGTCATCTTATCAAGCTGCACATGTATAGCAATGCCAGTTTTCCTGACTAACCTGGAATATGCTGAATACTCTTAAATCTTAAGGTATTTTAAAAGTGACTTTACATTGAAGATACTATTACATATCAGTAAGTTTCATAGACATCTTCTTTGTTTACACTTGACAACCTACACAAAAATTTTGTCTAAAACATAGCATTTGTTCACAAAGTTTGCAAGCTCACTCAATCAAATTATATTCTTACATGAACTAGCAAACACAATAATTATTATTAATACTCTTTTGAACCAACAACATAATGTTCATTGCAATTTATAATATTTCATATTTTGATACTATTACACTCATTAACTATTGCATCATTATTTCACAAGGAAAGAACCCCTATTGTTGGCAACAATGTTTTAGCCCCTCCCCCTGCTCTTTTGAACAATAAATTATAATTCAAACCACCAGTACATAATTTTATTTCAAAGAAGAAATCAAACCATATTCTCTGGATCTACATCATGGATAAAAAGGATTTGTTGATTCTTTGATTCAAATTTCAAAACTGGTACTCAATATATATATAAAAACCTAGTAAGCATCCAACCGTGGCCTCTGAATTCAATTGGGGGGAGAAGCATTTAAATAATAAATTTTCCATTTCATGCAGTCCTCTATCTTGATCACCTCGAAAATATCATCACTTGATATGGCAAAGGAACAAATTGTTGTGTATCTTTACTTTACTCTTCTTACATGATCCAGAAACAACAAAATTTCCAAGCAAGAGAGACTAAATTATTGTGTTACATGATAATTGATAATATGTGTTACATGGTAATTCTATTATATGGAGGCTTCTTCAGTAATTTGTATTTTTCATTCAAACAATGTGAAACATGAATCACAGAATCCAACTAACCATTGACTTATACTTATTGTATTAATCACCAATGGTAAGCACAATGCTTCTTGGTCACTGACGGTGACAGATTTGCTAACTTATCCTGAACATTGCATTGTAAACTATATCTCAACCATGGAGTACCTGGTATCTCTGCTCTAAGCTCATGTAATATACAAACATAAATAAACCACAAAGATACCCTTAAGTAGCATTAAGACTTTATACAAAGTAAGAAGCGAGTTGGGACATCTTGTCCTTCGGTCTTCCTCTCCCTTTTCCTCTTCTGGTGCCTCTGCCACGTCTTCCCCCTCTGCCTCGCCCACCTCTGTACATAGGATGCCTTGATGCTGCATGTGACATTTTGACCAGTGGTGCCAGAAGTGGATCACAGAAAAGGCATCCTAGATGCTGAGTTTTTTTATCAGGCAACGGTGACTTGGCACGGTTGAAATCAACATTTAAAAGAGTTGTCCCGCATTCACACTCTTGATCAGTGGCACTCACCCGGAATGCATCTTCAAAAACATGCACTACAAGATTGCACTTGTTGCATGCAAGTCTCCACTTAGGCGCTGATGTTGGATCAAGAACGAGGCTTCCATCATCGCACTCAGTGCAATCTGCAATGCCGAGACTTGCCTCAGAATGGGGACAGGTCGGGTGAGTGCACTGATTGCAACCCATGCCTTTCCTCATTTCAGTGAAGGGCGGGTGGTTGTAGCAGTATGGACAGACTGGAGTACTCTTTCCCTTTCCACCAGTGGACCATAAAACCAACTCAAACTCATCCAAGGGACACTTCAGTTCTTTGTAAAGTTTGATGCTGCCATTCTGTGGAAGGCTATAAGTCTCATCGCACTGAGCACAATGCAGCCGAGTTGGTTTAGCATTGATGTACTTCATATACCGATTACATTTCCCACACCTTGACAAAGGTTTTCCAGTGTCTTTGAGTGGAGTAAACGACACCTCAAAGAGCTCATCCATGCTAGCAACAGTTTGTACAAAATAAACAAACTTCCTGGTGAAGATACCAAGAGCATGCTGCAAAACTGAGTCAAATTCAGCTTTGCCAAGAGCAATTAGGTTCAGTTGCTGTTCAACAGCAGATCGCATGGTAGGAAGAACAAGTTGAGGATCGATCTTCTGGTAACCATGAACCAGTACAATTCCAAGTGGTGTTGGCTGAAGCCTTCGACCACTCATCACTTGCACATAGTTCCGCTCACAAATATTATTGATGTGAACTGAAATGCTAGCATCTGTACCAATCCCATGCTTTTCCATCAAGGAAATCAGCTCACTCTCTGTGAGATAATCGGGTGGCGCTGTTTGTCGCTCCTCAAGTTTCACTTCAGTAATTTCATATGCATCATTCTGTTGGCAATGTGGCATGCGTTCGTCACTAGAAATTGTCTGCCAGTGCATGACAGAGGTGAAACCTGGGCTGGTGACAGTTTTACCAGTGAAAGAAAAAGTCTCCTGACCAACAGTGAATTTCACTGTTGTTTGTAAGTACTTGCAGTCATAGCTAATACTTGCTATGAAAGATCTTGTGATAAACTCATACAGTCTCCATGCATCACCTCCAAGCTCAGCTTCGCTAGCTGATCTCATGGGTGTTATGGGTGGATGGTCACCAGCATCATGCCCCTTCCTTGGCTTGTTGATCCCCTTTTCCAGAAGTTCTTGGACTGACAAGCTCCAGTTAGGGTTTGTTAGTTGCTGTTTGAGAGTCCCCTTGAGATCAAAATTCTCTGGATAATGAGTTGTTTCAGTCCTGGGGTAGCTTATGTACCCTTGTGTGTAGAGCCTCTCTGCTATCTGCATGCAGTGCTGTGGACCCATGTTGAGCCCTGAGGAGGCCATACGAAGCATTTCAATAGTGTTCAATGCCATGGGCCTTTGCTTGGCTTTCTCTTTTTTGGAAACGCCAATCACAGTTGCTCTCCGAGATGATTTGACAGTTCTTTGAAACATGACTGCCACCTCTTTGTCAAACAATCTACCCCTGTCCCACTCAAGGTGCATTGTTTGACCACTAGGGTGGAGTACCTGGGGCTTGAGAACCCAGTAGAGTTCTGGCTTAAATGACTGTATCTGGTCATGGCGTTCAACACAAAATCCAAGAGTGGGTGTCTGGCAGGGACCGTACGAAATCAGTGCACTATCCAGGTCACCATATTTACCCTGAAAGTATTTAGTCTGAAATCTTGTAAATGCACAACCAATTCTCAAGTCCAATTCTTGCCTGGCATCAACAGATCTTGCCTCATTCTTGTTGGGCTCACTGAGCCGATGCATAGCACCACAAATGTCAGTCTCAGTGATTGCAGAAAACTTGGCACGGAATACAGTCTTACCTCCCGATCTCTTGTTCATGACAGGCCTGACGCAATCCAGCACCTCGAAACAGATGTTCTCTCCTTCTTTATCACAATCAAGCCAGAGAACGATAAAGTCAACCCCCTTGCCCTCATTCTGCAAAAACTTTGGTATCTGCAGTTTCTCATTGGCTTCTTTCTTCAAAGTCGTAGCTGTGAAGAGCTCTTGAGGATTAACAGCGTCCCAGTTGTTGAACTTGTGATGGAAATCCAAGGTCATTACATGGCCGCACACAGAGGTCATTTTAAATCTCGCCAGTTCTTTGTTGAACTGTCCCGTGTACTCGTGTACAGAACAAGCTCCATTTATTCCCTTCCGGGTGGTCATATGGCCCTTGGAGAGAAACCTTGCAATGGACTGCGCCAGAGAAGGCTTCTCTGCTACCATTAATACAGTCTTCATGGTTGCTGGGCGATGTTTCTGGGCTATAAATGAAGCCTCTAGGTATTCAACAAAGACAAAATTTTTGGCATTCCTCCACGTGGCAATTAGTACTCCTTGGAGCGGTTGCTTGATGAAGTGTCATGCGTTTTACAGAAGTTGAGCCTCGACTGTGTCAGAGGCAATCTTCAAAAGATTATGCTCACCAGCGAATTCCTGCCCAGATTCCTTTGATCACACAACAAACGCACATTCAGCTGTCGATTTTATACTTTAGTCAAACATGAGGATAAAATTTCGCGAAAAGACAGCAGTATCGTGATAATTTGGATCAAACCGTGGTCTGTCAGTTACTGTCAGTTGTCTTTTCTCCCTGAATGAGTGATAAATTTGTGACTTCGTTCGCTGTGAAGGAAAACAAAACATGGCTGAAGTTGCAAGAGATGCCAGTTCGAGACAAAGGCGAAGGAAAAAGAGGGTGTCAAGAGACCTAGATGATCACACAAACGAGAGCTTAGAATCACCAAGTTCTGTACCGGAAAGGATTCCGTTACAAGAAGTCGTAGACGGAGACAAAGGTGGCATTCCTCTCAGTGCGTCGAATAACTCCGGTGATCAAGAAGGGAGTTCTGGGATTCACCAATCGACTGGGGAAAGACGAAACCGCTCCAGAAGACCCAGAAGGAGATCTAGAATGGAAAATGGTAAATATAAGATTAAATTTGCAAGTGCTTATAGTGTAGAACTGAATTAAGTTTAACGAAGTGCTTTTATAGACTGCGAGCAGTCTCTCTTTTCCTCGAAAATCTGTGGGAAAGAACACAAAACAAGTAAGCGTGCGAGCGTGACTGTGAGCGTTATATGCGGGCAGCGATGCCACAAGCCGCTAGTAGTGCGAGTGTCAAAGACAAGCAAACAGAGAGACTGCAATGGTTTTATGCAACACTTTAGATGCTACTTTGACAGGTCGCATCAATGACACCTCGTCCCTAGCTTTTTTGAATGTGGCACTCTAGTGTCAGATATAAAGGTTACTGACAGGTGTGCGTCATAACTTCATAGACTGACCAATAGGATTACTTGGTTACTTTGACAGGCTACACCAATGATGTCTCCACCTTTTTTGAATATGAATCTCCAGTATCACCCCCGTACTACTAGAGTCATAACTTCGCAGACCAACCAATAGAATTACTCTGTCACCGGAGTGTTGGGCATCCAAAATGTTGTATGAAACAATTACAGTCTCTCTTTCACTCGTCTTCCGACTCCCCCACAACTAGCAGCTTAAGCCATCACTGCTCGCATGTCACGCTTACAGTCACACTCTTACCCACTGATATGCTTACTTGATTTGCATTCTTCCCCACAGATTTTCGAGGAAAAGAGAGACCGCTCACAGTTTAGTTGATTTAAAGTAGTATATGTACATGTAATCATGTTGTGGATCAGTTTTACCCTTGGTACAATTTGGCTGGTACTTTCCTTTGTTTTGGTGTATTGCAGTATTTTACATGTAAATGTATATGAAACAAAGGAAAATACCAGAGTGTACTAAGGGTAGTTTTGAACCAGAACATGTTTATATTCAGGCTAAGGTGTGAGGCTGGTGTGACTTGTGTGCAATTAAATTATTGGATGAGGTTGAGAGTGGTTAGGAGAATTATCATTGCTGAGGTATTTGTGTTCTATGCTTGTGTTCTTTACTTTGGGAGATCATGAGCTGCATATGCACTTTATAGTAATTGGTTTTAGTCCATGTGATAGCATTGTGTATTATATCATCAGTTATAATGTATTTTCAAAAGAATGAACTATGCCATCTGATTATATCCTTTTAGGAGATGTGTATGATGGAATGGAGACATCAAAAACACTTGATATGCCAGAAAAGAAAAGATATAAACGACCCGCATCTGGTGGGGTACGCCATACAAGAAGATCTGCTAGTGCTGAAGTGATTGATAGAGAGGACGATGAAATTATGGGAGATAATGAAAACTTGAGTCCAGCAAGAAGGAGACCAAGGAGAAAGAAATCTCATGGTCAGTTTACTTTATTTTTAACACGGTTTCTGGTTTATTTGCATAACACTGCCCCTTTGTTGGGATGCTATTCAATTGTAGGACTTTTTGCCAGTACCCATTTATAAGTACCTGGGTGAAAAGAGGCACTGAGAGAGTAATGTGTGTTGCCCAAGAACAGAATAAGATAAACTCAGCCATGGCTCATTAGGGAAGGCGCGGTGGCCTCATGGTCAGTTTGCTTGACTCTGGAGTGAGTGGTCCGGGTTTGAGCCCAGGCCAGGGACATTGTGTTGTGTTCTTGGACAAGACACTTTTATATTACTCTCACGGTGCCTCTCTCCACCAAGGTGTATAAATGAATACTGGCACATTTAATGCTGGGGGTAACCATGTGATGGACTAGCATCCCATCCAGCGGGGAGTAGAAATACTCCTAGTTGCTTCATACTACAGAAACTGGAATAAGTTCTGGCCTGGTGGGCCACCATTGGCTGGTATGCAGACTTTACCTTTACCATGGCTCATTAGGCTAGCATACTAACCAATTGGCCACTGCACACTTTTAATAAATAAAATTGCTTTCAATTGGCTCTTGGACTTTTATGAAGATTCTTTACATGAAAATCATGTTTCCTTGCCTAGTAACTTTACTATTCTAAATTATTGGAATGTGTATGATCCAATGTGGTGTTTTCAACCTAATCAAACTGTTCGTGACTTTTGCTTTAAACAGAAACAATGTTGCAATGTATATTGTTTAGAAACAATAATACTACATGCATATAAGACAATGTTATATTGTTTTAGGGTCAAGAGATATCATCAATGGAGAAGAATACATTAATGATTATGATGGGTATGATGGCCCAGGAGACCCAAAGAGGTTGAGACCAAAAAAACATAAAGCAAAGAAAGCTCAAAGGTATTATTTTGTTCATTTTAGCCAGGATTTTACTTCTCATGAACTTACACAAAATGTACAATGTCAGTCCTAAGCCTGGCTTACGCTTTTAAAATGAGCACAAGTGTAGGCGCAAGCACAAGCTCTAGGATGTTCTCACTGTCTAGCAAAGTAAGTATGTGCAGTGGGAGTAACACAGGTAAAAAGATAAAATGGCAATTGGTTGACCATTTTACAATTCTCCACTTGGTGACCTGGCCTTTGAATGGCAGTGAGAATACAGACCTCATTGCTTTTGTTATGTGATTTCACCTAGTTCACATGTTAGAACAACTCGATTTACACAACAAAGGCAGTGAGGTCTGTATCAAAACATGGTCACCTCTAGCCTTGCTGCCATTCAAAGGCCAGGTCACTGAGCAGACAACGGTAAAATGGTCTATTCTTGTGCTTATACTTGTGCTTATTTCACGTCAGTTCCAACTTGTGAAATAAGCATCACACCCTCTAGTGAAATAGGCATACATGTAAGCATAAGCACATTCAAGCAAAAGAAAATGGAGAAGGTTTCTGTTTCTTGTGTTTGTGCTTTTGCTTATTTCACTTTGGTACACATTTTAAGAGTTTACTTCACTCGTGCTTATCTCACAAGTGTCAACCACTTTTTCGTTTTGACTGAGGAGATTCATGATCTTAAATTCATTCAGAATTGTTGTGCTGCATTTCTTATTTTCAACAGTGTTCACATTTGTTTGAAAATGTTATTACACACAGTATTTCAAGTTTGAAATGTTATCAGAAAAATCTAACATAATATTGAGTGTAATTAATAACTTTTTAGAGAATTACATGTAATACATACATGTATGTGTGATAGATAAATTTATTTTAAACTGTCCGTTCAAGCAACTAAGACTTTATTAACAACTGCATTGCTAAAATGGAGGTTGGGTGCCTGAAGCATCCAGGAGCTTCCACTATTGGCAGCCAGCTCCTAGATGAAGACTGCTCCCATGGCTGGCAAATCCTGACAACCCAGCCATGAGCCCCCATGCAGTAAGGGGAACAGGCTCCCATCACACTGTAAAAACAGTGGAAAAGAGGGAGGGAAAGGGGTGGGAGGTGAACTGCCTGGGTGATGAGCTGCCATACTATGGAATGCAAGAGAACGCCTCCTGTATGTATGCCACGTTATGCTATGCTACGATCCACAAGCACGTGGAATTCCGACACATACGCATGTGTGTTGACACCGCTGACCTCCAGGGGAATGCAAGCACTCTTTGTTGTTAACTCCGTTAAATTACATTTAACTGCATGTAACTTGTTACATGACTTGTATTAACATTTCCAGACAGCAAAATGGAACTTCAGCAGAAGAGGATAACTATAATGCAGATATCGATGGAGAAGGTAACCATAACAACTTTAAGCTGATGACTGAAAATCTTAATATTCATTAAATCTTGTATGATTACTGAGCTATGTATCGCTAGAACATCATAGGTCACTGGGGGTTTGTACTAGAAACAAAGGTTTTATCCCTGTACAGCAACATAGCGTAAATGGTACCACCTGAAATATGGGTTACATACGGTCATCTCAGAGTGTAAAAGTTAGATGGATAGGTTTAGGATCAATCCAGTATTGAAACCTTCCATGATCTTTTCAATTTATCATTTTTTTCCCCCAATCCTTCCCAAGAGTTTGTACAATATACCTGTAGATTTATTTCATGACTGTGTTCTTGTCAGCTTCAACAGTGGACTATTATAAAGTGGACAAAGAAGACATTGTTGTAGCTGACACACCAGAGACAGCACCTCCTGCTCTCCCTCCTACCGCACAGACTCTGCCAAGTCAGCCATTAGATGTTGTTTTCATTGAAAGAAGAGGTAAATGGAAGTTATTATAATAGTTTCCTTTCTCTAATTACGATAACAATATTTGTCACACTTGCCGAAACAAGGTAATTTATGTGTTCATTATATCTCATCCTAATAATATTTATATTTTTACCTGCATGACATGTTGAATGAGCTCACTATTTAGGGGGGAATGTGTCAAAAACCACCATTTCAAATTAGGGAGATTGAGGGAAGGTGCTGAATATTATATCATACGAGGTGCCTTAGATCTGCTGAAAATAATTATCATTGTTGCCACACATTTGATGAGTCAATTTGCTTTATTCCAGATGGTCAGGGCTTTACACGTGAAAGGAAAACAAGGCTACTACAGCTAGAAGAGGAGAGAAAAGAACCTCAGTCGATACCTGGCAGCAGCAAGCCAATGACAACTGCTGAGTTTGCTGTGGTATACAAGTTTTTATGGAAAATCTATTGCACAACACAAACAGCTTACTAAAAGAAAAATATAAAATTAATTATTTGCTGTTCAGTTAGTCTGAAAAAAGGGGGGTCACTAGCTTGTGCAAGTTTTCATTTATTGATACCATAACGTTGCAATGGTTTTCTTTCTGTCTTTTACTGAAGTGAAAAAGCCATCGTGGCTATCAAATTGAGAGAGATCTGCTACATGGCTCAGATTTGATTGAGAAATAGAAAAGAACAACCCTCTGTAAAAAACAAACTCCATGTGTTTCTGTTTATTGTAAAATAATGTAATATAATATTATTGTATTTTTCTTTCTTCAACAGTCTGTGCACCGAGCTTTTAGATCATTTTCTCTGTTTTGTCATGGGCTTCTTGCAGGTGATGCACTGAATTAAATTCATAAATGATCAAGATTTGTTTCAGCAGTAGGATTTAATACACCCTTTTCATAAAAGGCTGACAGTTTTAAATTTGTTTGTAGGTATTAAAATGAGCCTTACTAACATCGTTCTTTTTTAAGTTGATAACATTTTTGTAGGAATTTCTAGTCTCAAATGAGGTTAGTGAGGTTATTTTGAATGTATACAAAATAATTTTACATTTGCAGCCACATATATGTATGATAACAGTCTATATTATAAGTATCAAAAGATCACCAGCAGTGATTGCAGCCATTGAACTGGTTTACCTCAACACAGGATTTTTTGGACAGTTTGCCATTGAGAAATGGCATTTTTCAGACTTGCTCATTCTAATATCAGGAATTTACATCTATGTTGTATGAAAATCTTGCTACTTAATAGTGTTTTGGTCAAAACCCAAAGCATAACTGCAATTATTATTCATTTAAAATATGTCCCCCTTTCTGATTGGTTAAAACCACACGCATAATTCACCATAACCAGCTGCTGTTGACCAAATATGGAACCAATGACGTCAAAAAGTGCAGGCCGCTGCAAATTATTGAACCGATGATGTCGAAATGACGTCAAAAGTGCAGCCTGCTGCAGAATATTGAACCGTTAACCAAGAAAATGTGGACAAGGTTGTATTAAGTTTGGGGGGTGGAAAAACAAAGCGCGGAATGGCGAAACTCTTTAAGAACAGGGAAATATTTTGAATGAATAATATAGCAATAATTATTGAAGTTATTACTTGTGCGTATATGAAAGTTCATATATTTGAACTGCGGAGAATGATATGAACATATGATTGATCATTGCAGTTATGCACAAAACTTGAGCAGTTGTGAAATTAAATTATATCATCATATCATTCTCCGCATTCTAACTTTCATGTATTCACATGTATTCTTCACCTTCTACGGGTATATTACAAACTCTCAAAGTGTCCAGCTCCCAGTTGGCTTGATAGCTCAGTTGGTAGAGCACAGCACCTGTGTCACTGGGGTCATGATCTGAATTTTCTTCAGGCTTTAATTTCACAACTGCGACGATGATCAATCGTATCTTCAAGTCAGAGATATAAAACCAGTGTTGTTTGTCTTAACACTGCAGGTCTTGCACTCTGTCAAGTCATTTTTGTTTACTCGCTAAGCAGTAACAGTGAAGGAGATGTCGTGTTCTTAGACAACTACTACAAGCTGGCGCAACCTCTACAGTCTCTTTACTACATGCTGTTCGCCATTTGTACAGTGTCTGTATTTGACAGGTGCGTAAGATTTTGTTATCATGTTTGATCGGCTCAAATTTTTTCTAAAGAATGAAGTAGTAACTACTCTGCTACAGTGCATAGGGTCGGGTTAACGCTAATCGAGGATTAAAAGTTAACAAGAGAATCAATTTTTATTGGTTATTTAATATTAACAGAATAAGTCACTGATAAGTTGCGAAACTGATTCAAAATTCTAGCTAATCCTGGGTTAGCGTAATCAACTTTGAGCAACATGGCCCTGATCTGTAATATTAGAAGAAAGACTATAACAGTTAAATAAGCTACATAAGAACTCTTGAAAATGCCTAAAAAATCAATCAATCAATCAATCTTCATTCCACAGTTCAAATATTTGAAAATTCATACCGGTATATTCTTTTTCATATACTAGTCTTTGGTTGTTTGTTCATTGCAGATATGACATGGCAAATCCACGCTCAGGGTTTTTCCATGGCCTGCTCACAAGACCTTCTAGGATTCTTTCGATTAGCGGTATGAAAAGAGAGCTGACAGAAATAGTTAACATTCAATCTTTTCCACTTCTTACGATATTTTAGAGTATCCAGTCTTCTTAGTTCCATGACAATCAATTGCAATCATTCTTGACTCATAACATAATTGGCTTAGATGGTTTCTTTTCTTTTTCAGCATATCTCTTTGCTCTGGTTTTCTCGATTAGTGTGGCGAATATAGACGACAGAATTAGTCTTTATAAAGTGCACGACAACTTATGGTAAGTTTGTAAGCTCCTTTTCTAGAAAACCAATTGTAATTTATGCGTGAATGTGCGAGGATCAAGAGTTAATTTCATAGTTTATGAGTTTGTCTGTTTGATTGTATTCAGGGGAGACGCAGAAACTTCTTCTTTGTTGGAGACTTGGAGGATCATCAATCTTATGCGTGTGTTAGGAGCCGTGTTGGGCTGGGTCTTGGTGTCTGTTCAGCCGACAAAGGACTACACGGCGCGTAAGTAGAGTTTTACTTGAATAGACCTTTTCAGCAGTTTGACGCCGCAAGCATAGCAAAACACAGTAACAGGAACTGCATGAGGAAATAGAAAATGAAATGTCTAACAACTTATGGAAAAAAGAATTGAGTTCTTGAGTAGTTATGATTAAAAACTCAAGATACTAGACGTAAACACAAACATAGCTGGTTTGTGTTAGTTATAGTCCATAAAATGCTCTGGAAATCAATCACGCTCAACTTATTGGGCACCAAACTTGAATTTTTCCCATACATATACTGCAATTTATGCCGTGTTTGGTACCTCCACGCCAAGCAAGATGGCGTCAGAAACGTGAAAGGGTTTATTGTAAAAATTAAACCACTTAGAAGGTTCATGAAGTATTGTAGCGCTCCTGGAACGGCCCAATCAACAAAAAAGAGTGCAGTCAAAGAGTGCAGACTCTCGTTGCTAGTCTTTTGACCTTAAGTTTGTCTTTCAACAGAAAACTTGTACGAGGGCGAGCTGTTACCCGGCGAACAAAGAGTGGCACAACAACGACCCGCTAACAGCGAGCCTCAACTGGTGGTGTAATCAGACCTACACATTGATGGAGACTCGGTCGAGTCAAACTGGTCTGTCAGCAAGCGCCATGTGTTATTCGTAGAAGAAACCTTTAAAATAGGCGTTTTAAAAGTTCAACTCTTACAGCTCGAAGCGTTACTTCTAGTTTGTTCTTTTAAAGAGAACTATATGCTGTACGTGTTCTAGTTTTAAAAGGCGAACGTTTTTCGTTCGACATGGTACCCATTGTAAACGAAGGGCTTAATCACGGCAGAAGCCGCTTATCATTATCCGTGTTCATGAAAGGCGTCAGTTTACCTAGTCAAAGAGTGGACAAAGCGTATTGCTGTACATAATTAAGTATTCGTAACAAAACTTGTATCACATGATCAAGTAATATATTTGGTTTTATTTTGTGATTGTGGCTGTTTGGCTTGTAACCCTGGTAACCGGGAATGCTGTTGGAGTCTAGGGGCCGGTTGTTTAAACGAAGTCTATGTTAACCATTGTTTAGGGCTGAGCTATGGTTTAGAAGTTGTCTCGATAAACAACATCTAAACGATGTTTAAAATTCATTATTGAAACGCGACTGAACCGTGTTTCCTTGAGTCAATGGCTAAACCATGTCTCACAAAGAAATGGATTGTCTGCGGATTTATTTCGAATGCCAATTTCCAGATAGTGGATATTTCTTTGCAACATGGCTTCTAAAACAAGTCAGACAAATTTCAACGAACAGGGAAAACTTTTATTGGCCGAATTGGGTAGAGACTTTCTTGAAGTGGAAAGCAATGGCTATATATGACAGGAAACGTTGGGGAAAAAGGCAAGGGCATGAGTAGAAATATTAACTTATTTAACTCCCGGAAACCTAATAGTATCAAGCGCGACCTCAGTCAGCTTCAAACATTGTCTAAACTTCGTTTAAATAATCTGCCCAAGATGTTTTCGTTGCCTAAGCTCTCGGAGACGCGAGGGCCTGAGGCTTGTTTACGCAAGATAATTTTAACAATTCTCGTCCCCATACCTCTATTCTCATCTCTTAGCCGGCGCCGGCTAAACGTGAACGCCGGTAACAGTTTGAATGGATTTGTGATTAGCTTCGTCTTACGTTGGTAAAATGTTTTGACATAACCTCATAAGCACATCACCTTGAAGTTCTACTGTGGGCATTAATTCTAGGGAAAAGATCTTTGCCAAAGATTACTGTCAGAATAATTTTCTGTTGGAGAAGCATGTAGTTTTTCTTCTTTAAAACATCAATCTTTTCACAAGAATAAAATGTTAGCTCATGTCAATAATCGTTCACTGGGAAATTCACAGGTTTGCTCACAGAGCACTGATTATCGCTCTGAAGAATGTATGATCAAGTTATTCCTGATCGGCCTGGGATACTCGGGGTCCCCAATTTGGGAAAAACAAAAAGGTAGCCTGCGTGGCTGGCGGTATTGTAAGCGCCGACAGGACAATCGAGCGGCGAAGCCGCGAGGAGAATGGGGAGTGGGACTTTCTTCGCCGCTCGCTTCTGAAGGCTCCGCCGCCAAAACTTTATTTCGCGCGCGCCTACAATATTGCCAGCTATGCAGGCTAAACAAAACGGTTCATATAGCGCGAACGTGTTAAACGTTTCTAAGATGAGTGTCAATCATTACTAACTAACTCGGCCAAGTCTTCCAACAATATAGATCGACAATGAGAAGCTCGTCCGTCCCACAGTCATTTTTGGGTTTGACAATCGGGGATTGCATAATCGGGTAGGCAAGCAATTACATGATCAACAGATCATGGCAAATCCAACGACAAAGTGCAAGGCCAATCACGAAGTTATATTCCTTTTATTGCCTTCTTCTGTACACGTGGTGAATACAAAAATAATACGGTTGGAATAACCACACTAAATTTATCTGTGTAAAAAACCTATTTAGTTGCTAAGAAATTTTGTTCCCTAATGTATAGAGTAAAATACCCTCTACTAAAATCCCAATTGCGCTTAGTTTGCATTCTGCTTTTACACTTAATAGTAAAAGAGCTAAATATATAGGTCATTTCCAACTAGTCCCTCTGTTTCAAAACGAGTCCTCCATACAAAAACGAGTTTGAACCTGTAAAGCTCTGGCCAAACGACTGGCAAGTAGTCGCAAGTGGACGCAAGTGGACCTAAGTTTTCAACTTGCGCCTCATATGGATGGTTTGGCGCGAAGATTCGTTTTGACACAGGCAAAATGCAACACAAAAATGGCCTGTTACGCCAGGATGAAAAAAAGGTGACAATTTACGTACCTACATTATATTCCAATCGACATGCCAACTTTTTATTTTAACCCACAAAAATAAAATGGATCCAAAAAATAACATCAAAATCATTCTTGAATAAACGCTTTGATTAAGATTCAAAATAATAATCATTAAAATCTCGTCCAAGGTCAAAGTTTCAAGAAAGCACAATATCACGATCACGTGACTGTCATGTGCTAGTCACATGAAAAATTATGCATCTAAAAATAGCTTGTCTGCGCTCTGCGCATGTGGTAGTAGGTACTAAATGAGTGCTCAAAATGCTTTTAAAATTTATACACATGTTACGTGATGGATAAAAGACTAAAATTTAAATTTGCTTCGACGTGTGTTTAATTTAACAGGCAGATTTCCTTTCTAACTGTTCACTAACTCTTAACAGCGTTAGCGTGTCGCGCTATATTTAATTTTCTAGTCACGTAATATTTCTCCATCTTCTTGTCAGTAACGAGCAAGGAGAAAGTCCGCTTGGTTCCAGCTTCTTTAAAAATATGCATTGTATAACTTTTTATATCTACATGCTTGTGCACAACTCCTTCAACATTCGTTACTATTTAGACCTCTCGTTTCACATTTCACATTTCAGTGTTTTAGCTCAGCTAACAACACTAAACACTAAAAACACCTCAAGTTTTGATTTACACAAAACCGTTTAGGTTAAACCCGTACTCTTTCACACGTTATCGCCTGGGTTGAAATTGAAGTTTTCGACCACCCGGAGCAGAAGACCGCTGATCATCCATTCTGTTTGACTGCAAACGAAGTATAAGACCAAAGAAGTCCTCGTCGGGTACCGTGGGCGCAGATGGTGGCGGCTCTGAGCGCTGATCCTCGATACGGTGGGACTGGGGATAGAAAGCAAAGATCTCATATTACTGGTTCATTTAAAGCCGTGACACGACAAGGCTTTGTTGGTGTTTAGGGCTTAACGGTAGGCGCGAGACTTGGTATATGATTGCTTCAAAAACTCCCTACTTTCATGAGGACTTTTGAAACTAAACCTTCTTCAACTAGACTTCGAGTAGCCTCTCCTCGCTTAGTCTGTCGCGCGGGACGCGTCGGCGCAAGAAAACCTCGAAAAAAGACCGCCGCGCGACATGCAAAGAGAAGAAGCTTATCGCCCGCAGAATTTCGCGCGGCCATTTTCTTTCGCGTCGCACATGACGGATCAAGCTAAAGAAGGACTACTCGTAATGTATCCTTCAGCCGGCCTAATGGAGAAACTGACGTGACCCACTCAACACTTGATACTCACTTGACTTCGAAGTACCATTTCATACAGATCTTCATCGCCCGGATTGTCGCCTTTCCTTGACGTTTTTCCTGGTTTAAAAGAGATAAAGATAAATATGATTAAAAAATACATTACCATAGACTTACTGCTAAGTAAATGATTGGGTAATCTTGTTGCCATATAGTTACTTTACCCTGGAAAACGCGAATATTGAACAATATTTCTACTTTAACCCGTTTTCACTGAGGTGGCCAGGAGCCACAAATTTACTAGCAAGCGATACATAAGAAAAGAGTTCAACTCCAACAGAGACTGGTTTAAGACGCCAATATGGCCATTATTCACTGCTTTGGAAAATACACCGTACTACATACAAGTGGTATAGTGTATCTTTACTCCCGCAGTTCAAACATGTGACCTTGTATATAATCACTCGCTTGACAAATTAATTATTGAAACAAGTCAATGTCCAGAGACATTAGATAGCAAGACATAGGATTGCCCTGCAGCCATGCATAATCCGGTAATATATTACGGAATTTCACTTTGAAAACTTGGCAGTATAACCGCATTTTGCACACTCATTCTACTTAAGATGAGTTGCTAAATTGAGGTGAAACTAATTACGTTAGCTAAGATTGCCCGTTTACAAAACTGATACAATATCACTAGGAATGTAGGAATCAATCGTACTTAACACAGGCATCTGAGAGGTCTCATCATCAGATGGAAGATCACTTCGTTGTTCCTCCATTCTATCGCCTTGCACACGTTCCACCATATCCAACATGTCCTCTGTACTTTTGCTTTTTACGATTGGTTTAGGTAGCTCGCAGCGCTGCTCGTCCATTCGGTTTCCCTGGCAACGGCTCAGGAACTCGAAGAAGTTTTCGTCCAGGCTGTTGTCATTTCGCTTCTGTTAAATGACGGAAATAGAACGATTATCAGTTTATATTGGACATCAATTGCTTCAGGGTTGCAGCGTGGACGAGTGGTTTAGGGCGTTGGTCTTGATGAAATCTAGAAGTCCCAGGTTTAAGACCTCCTGTATGCCACTAAATACTATTCTTACGGCTTTCAATAGCCAACGAACTGGTTCCTGACCATCTGAATTCTTGAAATGATAAATATTTCTTTCGTTTGTTTGAGAGGCAACTTGGAAACAACAATGAGCGACAAAAGTAGTTGAGATACTTTTAGAAAATGACGTTTATCGATATTTAGCCTCTTATGTATCTGCTTCTAGCGTTACTAGCGTTAAAAGCTTCAGAAAGGCACACAAACGAGGTGAAAGGCTTAACACCGACAAAGCAGAATTGACCTTTTCGCCTCGTTTGCATGTCAAACCGCTGATAATTGCGATAAGAGCTATTGTTTGATACCTTGGTCCCCAAATTCAATGTTTTTGCAGGTACTGTTGTCTGGCCAGCCTTAGAAATAGAAAACTCAAAATTGTTGGGGGAGGGGGCAGGGAAATGTTTCCAAGACGCTCGAAAATCAAATTTCATTGCAAAGTGCCTCAAAACGTTTGACACAAAATTTAGCTTTGAACCAAACCATTATAATCATAAAATTTAAACACTTTTCTTTCTGAAAATTCACATCACTGTTGTCATAAAACCTAAACTACATTAGATTGCTCTTCTCCTACAAAGCCACTGTTTTCATAAACTTTGTGTTCCAACAAAGCTGATATTTGAGTAAATTTCAGGCATTTCATGTCGATAAATACTATTATAAAATTGACTGCCACAAAACCAATACTTGAGTATTATTTCTATTTTCGATTTTTAAGGTATGTCAAAAATTTAAATTGACACTTAAAAAATTCTGAATGATATCGAGAGTTTCAAAGGTATATCCTTTTAACTATTTTTTTCTCTGGTACATCTTAGGAATGTGCTTTATCATGTTTACAATATTTTACTTCCGTCTTTTTATAAGCTACTCGAGAACCCTGGAAGAATCTAGTCAATTGAGTTAGAGAGACGAATACTGCATTTTTTGTATTAATATGTAGAAATCTGATTGCCCAATGATGAAGTTAGGTTGGAAACATCCTGAACCGAGATTTCAGCTAGTAAAGAAAGAGACAAGGCGATACACTTCAATGAAAAACAATTATATAAAACAGCAAAATAAAAGTAAAATAAATGCATGAAAAACCATTGTGAGCAGAAAAAAGGGTGGGAGATATTCGCATGTTCTATTTCAATCCAGATGCGAGAGTCTGAAATAGCCGGGAAGAAAGAAAACTCTTCCTGAAAGGTTCCATATACGAGAGAATTGAACGTTTGCAAAGTTTGCTAGTCCATCAAGTTGTTGTATCTTTGGTGAAAGCGAATGACAGCTTTAAAATGACGCAATAACTCAACCTGGTTTTCCGTCAATATTATTAATTTTTACTGAAGGACTCTTGAGGTATCACTTTCAAATTTTTTTCATACCACAAAATTTTAAAGAAAAGCGAACTGAAATATTGCTTAATGTAATATTTAAGAAGTGCCATGCTGGCGTGCTATCGAACATCCTGAAAATACTTCACCAAGCCACAACATGTCTTGCGACTGTCATTATTCTAAGATATTGATTGCGAAAAATATTGCAAACATTGACAGGAAGTTTTAAGGAAACCACAATGTCTCCGGGAAACAAAACGCACCACACTGACTTTGCATACGCGTGATAAATCTTGGTAAATTACTCAGCCGTCCTCTGCGCACTGTCAACAACGACAGACAAAGCCGGGGAAATTCCCTCTTATCACGAGTTAGCCACAAAACCCTTTTCCCGAAAATAAACTCAAAAAAACTATCTTTTTATTCACTGATGAGAATTTCGCGGCGTTCAACTTTACAAACCACCAAAACAAAAGTTTTGATACCGACGAACAAACTAGTTTACTGGAGTAAAATGTCAGTTTTTTAATACGTCGCCGATCGACCAAGGTTTTCTCGTTGTGTTTGCTCGAGCTCCCTCTGTTTTAATGTGAAATAAGTGACGAAATAAAAAAAAACCAAACACGGAGCCTCACCATGTTCGGAGAACGCTGTATTTTCCCCTTGCTGCGCAATAAACAAATGAAAAATATTTTGAGCATTTTTTATTGCTTACCTCAGCAGAACGAATACGAACTTGTACATCATCGTGGTCCAAGGGCTTTCTAGACGTCAAAGACGACGAACGAGCTTTGGTTGCACCCTAAAGAAAAAGAAAATAATTTTAAGTGAATTACACTTCAAATTTAAGAGTTCCAACGATAACGAGAAAGCCAGTTTATGAGCGATATTTAAACTGGAAGTTAAGAGAAATTCATTAACCGTGACCAGATCGTGGGCTGCAAAACATTACCAGCGATCGGACGTGAATTTCAAAGAGGCAACTTCGCGCAGAATAATGCTGTGATATATTCATCTTAAAACAGAAATCACATAAAAATATACTGTACACGGAGCTTAAATCCTACTTGTCTTTTGACAAGTCCTAAACATAAAGCTTCGTTGCTCATTGCACCCTTATCAAAACAAACGCGCGTGTCTAAAACTATGATGAAAAATCGGAAGGTCTTTACTTAAGTCTACAGCAGCCGCATTACTTGCAGCAATTCTGTCAATGTACACATTTGCTCACGAACAAACACCCCGCCGAGCGCTTATTGCTTTTAAATTAATTTCTTACAACAATGTAGCTGAAAGTGAACTGATCACCATACCATTGTGTCCAATGAATTTGACACTCGAATCTTGCTGCAGATCTTTCACCAAAAAAATCGGGCTGTTTTCTAAGAGACGCATGCAGTTGTTTCAAGCTATGTCTGTTCCAAAAGTCTAGATCACAAACTTAAGTGGTGCTTTTACAACACAGCGCAAAGCGTGCTACGTTGTTCTGTAAGAGGATGACTATGACGTCACCTGGTTTGAACCGGAAGAATTAACACTTTTATTCCGTTTATTTAAGAACAACAACTTGACGCGAGGGTAGTGAAAGGTAAAAGTCGAAAAAAAAACCCACCCTTCGTTCGTGAGAACTAATAACAACTCTTGCCGGTACTGATTTGCACTGATGTCAACCTTTCACAAATATGTTTTCTGTTAATGGTCCTAGTCGAGGTGCCGATAATTAAACAGAAATGTTTTTCTGGTAATTAATTTTCAGCTCTTAAGCATTCTACGAACATCCGATTGTTAACTGACTGCAAGTTGCCTCCCCAGGGAGCCATTAACATTCACTTAACGAAACAAAACAAGAGCAGGTCCGATATATTACAAGAAAATACCTCAAATACACTTTTCCGTGTTTCTACGCTACTGGACTGGACTACCGGACTACCGGACTGTAACTGAAAAGGTTGAACACTAGGACGAACTTTATTAAAAGCAACTTCTGATATTCTACTTTACTCTGTCTTCAACTCATTGGCGGTTTTTCATGGCTTAAATTCTCGCGCAAAAGTAGTTACTGTGGGTGCTATAAATACAGTTGCAAAGATATTTCATTGACAAATTTCAATACGATTAAGTACTTTTACTTCCATTCTCCTCAAAGGTTTGTACAGGTAATCGCGTGAAAGCGAGATCAATTTAAGATTTACACTTCTCGTGATATTTCAGCGAGGTTCCACAGCAGTAACACTTCTGAAAGTCTAAAGCTTTAATTATTCCCGGAATTTACGCTCCGCCTTAATTTCAAGAGCTTTCCACGACTCTTTCGGTGATTCAAGCCCTTTTTAACTCTGTTTTCAATCCAAGATAAAGAACCTTTTTAGGTAATGTAGATGAAAAAGGTATAGATTCAACGTAACGGTTAAACTTACGTCAGCAGAAGCAGGTTGCTCGGTTTTTCTCTTGTCTGAAAAGAAAAATAGAAAACTGAAGGTGACCAAGAAGATAAATATACTTTTTACACGGTCATGTAAGAAATATCAAGTGTGTTTACTGGAGTCAAAAGAGGTGCTCTAATCCTTTTTAACAACGGGAAAAGTCGCTTCATGGTTTTGTTTTCGATTAAGTACAATTGCTAGTGCGTTTTTTTCGGCATTTGCCCGTTGTTCTTTTATTTTCAGATCCATGTAGTTTATTTATATTTCCCAGGATGACATTTTTTTGGCGGTTGGCGGAACACTTCTAGGAAAAAATCACTTATTACTATGGAGGTTTTGTGGTTATTGCTGTTGTTCTTTTAGCTGTTGCTGAGGTTACCTGCGTCTAAATTACTGAATTTCCTGTTGAAAAGCTGTTTAATGGATCCTGGGCTGCTGCGATGGACATTTTCCGAATTTCCCGCCGCGACGGCATTGGTTGAGTTTCTAAAAGAATAAATTGTACAAATGTGAATAGCGACTCACACAACTAGGGTGCTCTGGCAATCAGTGGTTTCAAAACACAAATGATATACCAAACATCTACAAAGAAATAAAAATGATTAAAACGGGAGAACATTCAAACAGATTGCACTGAGATAAGCGTGAACTCAGACCCCTCAAGTGAGTACACTGAGTGCAAATCATCTAGTGAGCAGGTTTCCAATTCGTATTGTCCAATCAGAAGACAGTACAAACACACGCGAGGTTACTTAGCAAGCTATCTCAAGCAGCGACTTCTCGAAGACGACATCAAATAAACCGGGTATTTTTCCAGCCTACGCACGATGTAACCACGCTCTCGATAGCTTTGAGAGAACACTGATCAGCACTTTCCTATCCAATTAATTCAATGGGATCAACCATTTCTTCATACCAGATAAGTTTCTGTTCAGCAAACAAACCACGCTGTAGCGAGAGATAGTTTATGGTACTAATACTACAAAGATAAACCATGATAAGATCCAACTTCAGCCTGAGTAGAGGGTAAATACGACGAGACGCCCGTGCAAGTAACTCTCTAAAGTGCTACCCTACGAGACCGATTTAACTGGTTATCTACAGTCTCGATTGCTTTCCACATGACCGCGGCTATCGCTGAAGAAAAGGTTTAGCGAACGCTGTGAACATAACAGCTTTTCAGCCATCAAAGTTCGTTGTCGCATCATCGCTGTATCAGAGTTTTTTCTCTACGGTCGCAGCGATCTTTGTGGAGAAATCTCCAAGAGATAAACACGCGATTTTTACGAGGATAAAAATTTGTTTTTCTTTTTTTAAGTTGGGAGATATAAGGGTGAAGAGATGGCGCCGTGGTCAGAGAACTCGCCTCTCATCACTGAGGCCTGGGTTCGATTCCGGGACCCGGCGTCACATGTGGGGTGAGTTTGTTGTTGGTTCTCGTTCCTGCTCCGAGGGTTTTTATCTGGGTTCTCCGATTTTCCTCCCTCCACAAAAACCAACACTCCAAACCGCGCATTTGACTTGGGTGCTTTCATATTTTCATGATTGTTGTAGCAGCTATCGTGGCACTCATATGGAAGCCAGCAGCCGTAGGTATCACACAAGCTTTCTGAAGTCAGCGTTCAAACATTTTCGTGGGGAGTATGGCTGTAGACTAACAAAATACTGCGATACTCGCAGGAAATATTCAGCAACGCTAGGCACTAACTTGTCGCAAAAGATCTAAATATTGCTTACGTTTCTCGCGAGTCGTCTTGGATTCCAAGAAGTGACCTCAGGTCAGAGATGTTCATTTGCGCTGTAATTTGTCCTGTGCGATCTCCAACCTTGAGAGAAGAATCAAAAAACAACATCACAGCTAAACTGATGAGTCCGTTTCAATGGACCAGACTTATATCATGCCATCGACCGACAAACATTGCTCACTTGACTCTGAAGATGACTTCCGCTCAGGTTGTCAAAACGCCAGTCACCAACAACAGTTCTTTTCAGAAACTATCGCCGCACAGACAATGACACACTACGAACTATAGACATCAACCAAAATATGTTCAAAATCCGGGGATACAACACAGACAAAGAGTCTTCATGAATTTAAACTGTTTTCTCAATAAACAAGCTCGACAGAAACCTCCGGAAAACGTTTCATGAGTAAAACAAAGTCAAGCAAGTCAGAGCTTAAGTAAAGACAAGAAATTCTCTAGCATCAAAATGCCTAGGTTGAATTCAGTAAAACCACAACGTTTGCTAGTAGAAACGTATATTTGTTCAGCTGCACCATCTAATCCCTTGCAAAAAGATCAGTTCGGCGTGCGAGAAGACATAAAATTGTTTTATTTGAAAAGCTAACCTGCGATTTACAGGAAACTAAAAAATCGCCTGCGTTCAGAATGGCAGATGAATGGAACTGAAGCCGACGGTTAAATAGCTGGAAGGCAATGGGAAGTGACGGTCTCTAGTGGAAGCTTGGTTGAAAGCAGACTACACGCTTTGGGCGCTTCCCATTCAATCAAAAATTCTGAAACTTTTGCCAAAACGCCGGAAAATTGTCCGGGCGTGAAGTACTTTCTTATCTGTGCTTTAGGTCCCACTAAGCCCCCAAAATTTTCATTCCTTTTTTTAAAAATCCACTAGTTTCCTTGATACTTCAGCGAAAAAATTATCTCGATTGATAAAATCTCTGCGTTTCTACAGGCGTTTGAACATGTCAGGTCAACAATCGCGCAAAGTGGGATCTGGGCCGGACTACTGTAAAAACATTTTTGAATTATTTGTAATTCATAATTATCAAAACTGGACAAGATTTTGAAGTGAAAGAACTGTATCATTTACATTACAATTCGGAGTCTAGCTATATTTTTTTCCATTTCGAAGCGCGGGCGACCAGACGAGATCGCCGCGTTGTAATTTAGGCCAGGATCAGGATCGACAATTTGCCGGTCCATTTGGGTTATAAAGGTACAAATATTAAATGAAAACGGCTACCTTAAAACTGTCAGTGAACACGAAAAGATGGCAATTTGACTTAACGAAACGTGCAGATTTCGGAGTGTCAAGACATTTTTAGATTCAAACATTGATTTCCCCCGAAATACAAGTTAAAATGCGACGCAGTCGTAGCCTACTCCTGCTTACTTCTCCAGAACAATGATTGAAAATAGTTTTAACATACGAGACAAGCAGAGATGTAGGCAAACAATATCCAAAGGTCAGGGTAACTTTTGGCTTTGTTATTGTCAACCGACCGAAGTTTATAGACAAATTACTGCAACCGAACAAAAACATGCCACACAACTTTACATATTACGTACTACCTAGTGCTACACAAGATCTTGAAAAGAGCTTCAGTGTAGGATCTCTTAAACGAATACATTTCTACATCACTGTTATTTTGAATGAAATGTCCATTTTACGTACGCTAATTAGACTGTTAACCACCCTCTGTTTTCTCGCATTTTTGTTCGATCGTTGAACGCGCAGGGGGAATCGCGAAAGAACTGGACGCCAGCGCAAAACGGAAGACTTGACCGGTCGATAGATTTTTTAACAATCTTTTACTGCAGTCAGAGTTGATTGTCTTTCTGAAATACCAAAAAAACAAACAAACAAACAAACAAAAAAACGGGGATCACCCCCTTTGTTTCAGTGATAGAGCATGTGGAAAACTACCCTGATTTTGAAAAATTGGCTCACGTAATTCGACATGGTCTACAGGGGTTTATAGTTAAAGCTATCGAAGGTGAGTCAACGGAAACGAACGATCTTAAGTCATATTTTGTAGAAGTGGGCCTGCTGTGAAAACAATTCCAATGTTGCCAACGTTTTCACAAAACTAAACCCTTCAAGAGGCATTTGAAACCACCGCATAGATAAACGAAGAGCTAAAAAGAACGGAATGCGATGGCAAAAAATTCAAATTTCTAATCGATAGATTTTCTTCCTTTTTTTTCGCTTAACGTAAAAAAATTGGTAGAGAAAACGATCCATCATATGAAAAATAGGGTTTACCGCACGTCCAAGATCGTTAATTCCAGGCAAAGCTTTTGCAATGGCCATCTGCCTTACATTGTTGATTTTATTGCTTAGAACGCGCTCGATGCATGCGTGGCGTGTGAATTTGCTAAGAGGATCGCCCATAATTCCAACCCATGTGCAAATGGTACAACAATTTCCTGGGAAATTTTCCGGAAAAGCCGAAAATTGAAGACATCGGAGAAATGAGAACCATTCAACCAAAAACTCAAGAAATCTCTGGAAGATAATCTAACGGAATGGAAATTTCTAGTGAGAAATTTTCGAAAATTTGGGTATAATTCACCCGCCAGGTTGTCCCCTTTTCTGGACCGGAAAACTTTGCCCCATCTTTCACTGGAAATTTCGAACTAGAATTTTGGGTAGAATGGAAAGCGACAAAAATCAACAAAAAACAAGATTGCGTTTCCGTGTCTGTTTTAAACTCCCACTAAATTTGGCCATGTTACTGCAAAATGAGTTAAAGAATGTCTTTGTATTAAGGTTCACATGGCAGTATTAATAACAGTTATGAATGAATTCACGAAATTTTCTCTTTTATAAATGGAGAAACATCACTTGTTATGATTTTAAGAAACAATGCTTGTCTTCACAGAATCAGAGCTAAACAGCTGTCAATCACCGAGACCATCAATGTTCGCCCAGGGGAACATTGAGGTCAAGTGGAAAAATTTTAAAAAAAGTTATCATAAATTTTCACAGATTCATTGAGATATAATCACAGATTCATTGAGATATAATCAAGTGGTACATTGTCTACTTTTATACAAAGCGCATTCATCAACGACATTTTAAGGGAAAAGAGATTCTCATTCTTTGCGTAAGTGTCAGCCAAATTATTGACTATACGGTAATTTACCAGAAGATGAATTTCAAATTATTGCCACATTCATCGGAAAACGTTTTTAAAAGGACGTAAAAGCAGCAATTTTGTAACAATCTTGACGAAGAGAACAAGATTTTTAGATTTGAAAGACATGTTTCGGCAACTCCCGTGCCATCGTCAGTTTACGGATGGAATTACAACGATGAACAATATACAGCGGAAAATTAGTCTTTCTTTGTAATTGGTTGCTGTATCACACCATTGTTATTCTAATTTTCCGCTATGTATTGTTCATCATTGTAATTCCATCCGTAAACTGACGATGGCACGGGAGTTGCCGAAACATGTCTTTCAAATTTAAAAGTCTTGTTCTCTTCATCAAAAACGTTTTTAAATGTTACCCGGTACGTATTTTACGAAAACACGACGTGGGGACAAAAAACCTGCAGAGAAAACTTTAGGGCGTTCTATTGTTTTAACCCGCGTCAGAACACCAGCTAAAAGTGTTTTTGTTTTTTAAGGACACCCAGGTCAGGAATTGTATATTTCAACGTCCGTCCGTGATCAAGGGTCTTCTCCATTTTTTTGAATTTACTAACTTCATATAAAATCTCGACTTGTAAGGCTAAAACACCGTTTCAATCCAAGCAGATGTGCTTTGATTGTCTGTTGATAATAATATTGCGTATTTAGGCGTTACCTCTTTTGAAATCTCCAAGTGTTTCTGAGCAAAGTCCAGTGCTGTTTCGTGGTTTCCCAAAGCTGTATGTGCGTTCCCCAAACTCCAGCATGCCCGGCCTTCACCGACTCTACAAGAAATGGAGGCAGAGCTAATTTTAACAAGACCGTAATGCTTTGCGTGATCAATAGTTTTGTTCAGAATTTAGTACGAGACAAAAGTCCCGTAATTATTTGCTTAAAATGTTTGATCGATAAATGTACACATGAAGTCATATGGCTTGTATGATTGAATACAGTGTTAACGACTTTCTTGGCTTAACAGAGCCATTGTCCAGTTTTCGAATCGTCAAAAAGAGTGTTAACTATTGTAAAACAAAATAATACAGGTAGCTAGGAAATTTTTGTCCTCCAGCGCACCAGAAAGCAAAAACAAAAGGAAAGAGAGAAATTAAAAGAACAGATATCCCCAACTGGGCTTCTTTAATAGCTTCAGAATCGTTTCGAGAGAATACTTGGCTTCGGGAAGAGAAAAAAAATGGTGGGATTATTGCTTGAATTCATAACTACCACAAGAGAGGGACGCATATTTGCCAGGTCTTGGCAAAAGTTTGGTTAGCAACCGTTCTGGGAACGCGGTATAGAATACAAGATAAGACAAGATAAGATAAGATAAGATAAGATAAGACAAGATAAGAACTTTATTACTGTGTCAAAATCTCTAGCGTACAACGTATGTGCGCTAATTGGGGACACCTGACTACCTAAGCTAGAATTACTTTAAAAATTACAAAATGCGAAATTTATATGTATGTGTATTTACATGTTTAAAAAGATTGGTTAATTATTACATAATAAACAGTCTTTACATTCGATATCCAGTAGGGAATTAAAATTAACTTGTTTTATTCGTTTTTTAAAAATTTCCAGTGAGTCAGACAGCCGAATAGATTTTTCGAGTTTTGACCACAGGACAGGGCCTAGGTACGACAGGCTGTGTTTACCATATGCGACTGTCTTGAATCTTGGAGTTCGTTCAGGATATTTTTTTGCCGTTTGGTTCCACGAAAGCACTTGTTACAGAATTTGTCAATGATTTCGCCTAATACGAACCAGTCTTCTTTGTAGACAACTTTTATTGAAATTGTCCATAATGAATCATTCCGTCCGAGTTGGCGACAAAAATTAAGACAAACGTTTTTGGCAGTTTATGCCACAATCGTTTAAATCTCCTAATATCAGCACAGACTTAACGCAACTTACGTTAAGCCTGGCAAATGTTTTCATATATAAAAAAAAGATCAATTGATCGCGACGAGGAATATGTTAAATATTTGTTTCTAAATCGGGTGTATATTCCTAAACTAACTTCGAGCCGTCAATAGTGACTTGAAGAACAGCACTATATAGCTCACCTGTCACCCAATTCTTGAGCAATCTCCAAGTGCCTGGAGTGAAACTCCACAGCCTCTCGATAATCTCTCAATAAAGTGTAAGTGTTTCCTAAACTGTAACAAGCCTAGATATTTGGACACGAGATAAGAGAGGTTAGAAGTTAAAATGCTCTTATCTGAGCAATAACATGCAATAAATAGCTAATTTAGATAAAGGTTTACTTCTTAGATGTGTTGTTCTGACAACTGATCCAATCCGACTGTTTCTGAGAATTCATGAATTATGACCAAACAATTCCAATTTAAGCAATTGGAAAGAAGAAAAAAAATTTACTGCGAGCATCATACTTCACTTGCATCTATAACCGCAGTTCAAATATGAATTATTTCATATACACTTTACATCATTTCACTCCTTACGGGAGATATGAACTCAATAAATTGACCTTGCTACCAATGTGTGGCTTCATAGCTCAGCTGGTAGAGCATCGCACCGGTATCGCGGAGGTCATGGGTTCGAATCCCGTTGAAGCCCTGCTTTTTTTCAGGGTTCTTCTTTCCAATTGCTTAAATTGGAAAATTTACTGCGAGGATCATACTTCACTTGCATCTATAACCGCAGTTCAAATATGAATTATTTCATATACACTTTACATCATTTCACTCCTTACGGGCGATATGAACTCAATAAATTGACCTTGCTACCAATGTGTGGCTTCATAGCTCAGCTGGTAGAGCATCGCACCAGTATCGCGGAGGTCATGGGTTCGAATCCCGTTGAAGCCCTGATTTTTTTTTCTGGCTTCTTCTTTCCAATTGCTTAAATTGGAAAATTTACTGCGAGGATCATACTTCACTTGCATCTATAACCGCAGTTCAAATATGAATTATTTCATATGCACTTTACATCATTTAACTCCTTACGAGAGACATGAACTCAATAAATTGACCTTGCTCCCAATGTGTGGCTTCATAGCTCAGCTGGTAGAGCATCGCACCGGTATCGCGGAGGTCATGGGTTCGAATCCCGTTGAAGCCCTGATTTTTTTCAGGCTTCTTCTTTCCAGTTGCTTAAATTGGAAAATTTACTGCGAGGATCATACTTCACTTGCAATTATAATTATTATAATTAATGATAATGTATGATAATGATAATGTATGTAGATACATACCTGTGCTTCAATAGCTCTGTCTCCCAGTTCACGGGATATTGCCAGAGTTCTCCTGCAAACAGAGGAGACATTTGCCATGACTAGCATGTCTAAACCAGCTAACATGAGAGACACAGCAGCTTCACTATTTGTACACTAGTTAAAGCTCTCATGGGATCACTGTTGCTTAACCGTGCTCAGACCAGGAGGGGAGGTTGGGTGGATGAAAAGGGGAGCTAAATTCAGGCCTAGCTTATTTGATTTGGTAAGCTTTGATTTTATTTGCATTGATTGAATCTTTTGCATGTTTTCTTCTCTATTGACTTAACAGTTGGTATAACGTATAATTGGCTTTAGCAGGAGCCTAACAAGCTAAATAAAGATGATGATAATGATGATGATAATGATGAAATGATGAAGAAGAAGATGACAACGATGAATTGATCATGATGATGATGAATTGATCATGATGATGATGATGACAATGCCGATGATGATGATGATGATGATGATGGCAATGATGATAGGAGTCCACACAGACTTGAAATGTATCCCAGAAATAACACAGCACAACATGCACAACACAATCACACAATGCTTAGTTTGATCAAGAAGGCACATTCACATAATATTTATTTTTTTTTTTTTACTGAGCTTTTTCAAAGTTCAAACATGAGTTCTTCTCACTTGTAATATTCAGCAGCAACCTCAAACTCGCCAAGAAAAACATGGGCATTTCCTAGGTTACTGCAGGCTCGTCTCTCTGCTGGTTTATCATTGAACTCCTCTGCAATGGCTAACCTCTGGATATCAAATGAATTTTAAAAAGTCAGAATGGTCAGGAAGTTGCAAGATGAAATCTGGTATATTATGTTTTACTAGCTACAGGCTCCAGGTGATGTTTATAACTTCTGAGTTCAGGCAGAGCACAGTCAGTTAAATTATTTACCACTGCTCGTGACTCCTTGGTGCAACTTTGTTTGAGCTGGCAACAATGATTTAAAAGAGTAAAATCTACAGCTAATATTTATGTGTAAAAGATAGTGTCAGTTGGATTTCTTTAAAACCAGTTGAATGAGATCTCAACTAGTCAATTGTGGCAGTTGGTCAGTTTGGAATCAAAGAAAAAAATAATGATCCAAAGTCTAATGCTGATAAACATGTGCAAAGTGTTTTATTGCATCAAATTTATTGCAGTCAAGGCAAAACCAAGGGAAACATATCAATCAATCTGAGTACATTTTCATCAAAAAACTATTGTAACTCCTTTTTTCTAATAGCACTTAAAAGTAGATCTGTCTTAGATTACATGCAATTTTCACTGAGTCAGATATATCTGAGAGGAAGTAAAGATAGACTTTTAATTCTGCAAGGTCTATAAATAGTCACTAAATAGCAACATATAAACACCTCTTCATGGAACATGATTGCCAGTTCAAAGTTCCCTAGCAGATAATGAGTGTTGCCCAGATTGCCGCAGGCTCTGCCTTGAGCACCTCTGTCACCCAGCTCTTTGACAATGGCAAGGTTGGCCCTAAAAACAACAACAACAACAAAGTGCCTAAGAGGGGTAGTACTGTAGAGTCTTGGGTTTCAACTACAAACTTGCCAGGTACTTAAATCCACCCCTCGGACCAGTTCAGTCAAAGTGGAAACACAATGGTGTTGAACAGAACTGTATAGAACTGTGGTGCAGTCGTTTGGAAAAGATTGGATGCATCACGTCAGCTCACAGAAGCTAGAGCTGCACTCATTTAGTGACTGTACAAATACTTCCCACCCTGTCTGTTTCTTTAAAATGCTAACTATCTCAGGCCCTGTTATTATATGGTTTGAAAAGGCTGAGTACATGTACACAACTGCCATGATGACAAGATGGCCCAACTTGGGTGTTGACAATTTCAAGGTGGTTTTCAAACTAAGTCAACTGCCAATCAAAGTAACCTTCCTGCAGCAATTACCGTTACTACCCACAATTGCCCTACATCATGAGAAAATACTGCCCACAATAGCCCTGCATCATAAGAATTTAAATAAAAGATAATCTCGAGAACTATTAAGTCTCTTAAGTTGAAATTAGGCTTTTGATCCATACTAGATACCAGTCAGAGCTTACGCCTTTTTCTGTCTCAGGAAGCAGCCAAAAGAAGCAATGTTCCCCCTCCCCCTGGACAGGGTGCTAGTCTAGTCCTTAACAAGCTAGCTCCTAGCATTTGAAGATTCAAAGCCAACAAAGACCTGATCTGACATCCATCTCCTTTTACTGGGCAGCCAGCACTTGAAACTGGGTCACTTAATTCGGACGTCAATGCATTAGCAGTTAGATTGAGCCTACATTATCTCCCCCTAACATTTAAAATAAGTGAACAGTGAATTGCTACTCACTCATAGAATTCAATGGCTCTTTCAAGTGCAGAGCGAACTTCTTCAGGGAACTCTCCAGGGTCCTGGTGGAAATTTCGTCCAAAGTGTTTACCTTTTGCATGATACACATTCCCAAGATTGTACAAAGCTCTGGCTTCACCAATCTGAAAAGGAAAGTATCTTTAACTATAATAATTATTTTTTCTGATCTACCTAGAGAGGATTTGGTAGGGAATTTGTTTCGTCCAGTGCAGTCCAGTTATCATTTTGCCTGGAGCGAGTGTTTTCCATCTTTGAGACATTCAGCAAATTTTGATTCTTAACTTGTTCAAACTATTTTTGTCTTGATCTTAAGACACAGATGTCATAATAAGCTAACAACTACTGTATTTTGCTGGCGTTGCAAGAAATCTCAGTAAGGAGGAATACTCATTCAAGTTCTTGGTGATCAGAACAACACCCCACTCGAGAGAGCAGTAGGAACTGAACCTAATTCTCTACCCTGGGAACCCTTTAATTTCAAATTTTCTGGAGCCAGAGTGGTAGTGCAATAGGCTGGGAGTTAATGACTTGCTGGTTTCTACAGAATCAAGCAATTTTAAAACAAGCATTAAGAATAGGTCACTTTGCCTTGCTGGGATGTTAGTCAACTAACAGGATACACAGAGTATTTTACTCAACAGGTTGTACCAGAAATTCATGAGCTAAATCCAGATAAAGCATAAATCCAGATATAATTTACAAACAAATCTAAGGTAATGCCCCTGTCACACCTGCCCAAGAAATCTTGATTTTTTTCACCTCTTTTGTAATCAGTTTCATCATGTTGATATCTTATAAAAGCTCTGAAGAGGTGACAAAATTATTTTCTCAAACAACTGCTTATTTGCATATTTACAAGAAAATAGTATTCCACACTTGCAGCACTTTGGAAATGCTTTCAAATGAAAACAGTCACTTCAGTGACAGGTTGAATTGCTTTCATAATGTTATCTGCCTCTGTGTATCAACTAAAGGTTGCTTTTTGAGAGATTTTGCTTGACAATAAAGATCTGTGAAGCCACAATATGTACACTTGTAAATATTAACTTAAAAGTAGGGGGTGGCGATCTGTAAAGCAGCAGCGCGCAGGAGCAAGTAATTTAATTTACTGCAATCTAACATCTTTGGCAATTACCTTAAGTAAACAAGTTATTTATTGAGAAGGAAGTGTGTCAGCTGAGCGGGGGAAATTCCAAACAACGTTTTCTTTCATTTGAAAACTATGAAGATAAATTGCATGTCACTGTGCGAAAGCAAAAGATTACAAATATAAAGAGGAAGGAACCTACGTACTTTGAGTACTTCAATATTTATTTTGCAATATCAAAGCCTCGCGGAACCAACGTTAATTTGCATACTTTGGTTACCAGACATAATAAGCAGAGACTACAGGATTCAATTTTACGAAGCTAAATTTTCACCTACCCCAAACCCACATTAAAGTGCTTTGCACTGTGCGAGGAAAACAGTCCTGTTAACTAAATGACTGTGATTTGAGGCCATTTTTCCGCATGGCACGATGTTCGATTTAATTGGTGAAATAGATGTAAGTCAAGCCGACGATATGTACACCAATCAGACTTGTACTATTCGAAAAGATTGCGGCAAATACATATACAGGAAGAGAAACGATTGCATTTTGTAAACTTTTGCGAGTTTATGAGCTTATGTTTATTTCGAGACTTAAACCGCACTATTCGCATAGCGTCGTGCGAACTGGTACTAAAAATAATAACACTTCAGATAACATATTTAGGATTTCGTGAGTACGATATTTACTACGTATAAAGCTATTAACAAGGATTTGCCTCAATGCGGTATGAAACACGACGATCGTTTGATCATGATCGCTACTCGCTTTAAACAATACTTTCAAAACAATTAAATCTTCTCTGAAATAATGGGTGATTCGAAAGCAGTGCAGCAATTCGAATGACTTATCAAAAATTATTCGCAAAGTTAAGAATGCACATCCCTCTGTATTTTGCCAAATAAAAATCCTCAATATAACAATATAAAATTACTCTTTCTAGAACGGATAATTTTAAGTAGATATTTAACGAGAATTCGAAAGGATCGGCCTTCGCTTAGGAAAGAAGCCGCTACGTGCTTGTAGTTTACTGATAGAATCTTTGCTGAAGAAAACAATGCATATGAAGGTTGAACGCGCACGTTTTGCAAACTACAGAAAGCCAATGTTTATTTTGACTGAGAATAAAACCACAAAAATTAATGCTTTCCGATGGATTTGACAGAGCAAACAAGAATACATGAAATGAATCGTGCACCACAAAAAGACGATGTTGTAAGTAAAGAAATGAAAGAATGACCTATAAAATTGGCCAAGTTAATCTGACTGTATGAATGTTCATTGTTGGGGTGGCTCAAATTATGTCTACACCTTTGAACTCGTAAACTGCTCTTGTAAAAAGAAATTTGATCGTACTACGGTAATTAAACTTGTTCCTTACACCGAATAACGGGAATCATTGGTCCACAAAGCTCACAGATTTTCCTAAAATCATTTTAGCTGTAGCTTACCTTATCACCAAGCTCCCGTGAAATATCAAGATGCCTCGTGCAACAAACTATGGCTTCGTCGAATTTTCCCAAAACCTTCAAAGTGTTTCCCAGGTTTCCGCTAGCTTTAGCTTCTCCGACTTTGTCTCCAAGAGTCCTAGCTAAGGTCAAATCATGACGGTGGAATTCCAGGGCTTTTTCGTATTCCTGAAGATAGAAGTAAGCGTTTCCTAATTGGCTATACACAGCACTTAATGTCTTCAAATCCTCTGTACCGACTTGGACGGCGGCTTCAAAGAAGCTGACACCCGCGCGACAATCGCCGGCTTTGCAGAGTCTCTCTCCTTCCAGTGCTAGTTCCATGCAAGACGCTTGGACGGCCATTTTGCTTGATGCGATTTAAGTCGAGATTCCTAACGGAAGGACTGGTTGTCAAGAACGCGTAACGATTTGTGCGAAGAAATTATCGACAGCGAGATGTGCAGTTCATCAGAGGAGAATGGTAAATAAATCACTGACTAAGCCATCACAGACGGATTTGACCGTGAGAATCCTCTGAAATCCTGCATCCGTAAACACAAAAAAACAGACAAGCTTAGCAACTTGCCGCACATGAAGTCTTCGCTACGTGTGTAACTTGTGTGTGTAAAAATCCTTGTTCAAATTGTTCGTTCTGTGGACGGGTTGCTCGTCCCAGGTTTCTCGCAATGTTCCTTCACGGTATCGAGCGCCAATCAGATCGTTTTCGGTTCAGTACTTGCTTTAGTCAATTTTTTTTCCTGACACAACAAGCCAATATAAATGAGGAAACAATAATAAAAAATTGCATGTATTTTATTTTACTGAGACTTCCAAACACATTTTGGCTCTTCGGACCTGAAATGATAGAGCTAGATATTTTTAATATAATATATCCCACCGGATTCGCCAGACAAGTGAACCGTTCCTCGAAACTCCCGGTCAATTACCGGGCCCATTGGGCTGTTTAGTTTTCCTTTCCAGATGGGAGTTTCAAAAGGTTTGAAAATTGTACTGTTAATTTATCAGCTAAAGAAAGAAAATGTACTTTATTAGAGGTCAGAACACACTCTACTTTTCTTGAGACTTTGATTTCAAAATATGATTTAGGGCCTTAACATACCGGGTCTTTCGAGGTCAGACCAGACTGAAAAATTGTAGCACGACCAAGACAATTTGGAAGATGATGTCGGCTATACTTTACGTCTTTTCTTCATCTTAGCTTATAAGAGATTATTACATTAACATTTACATGTATTGGGTCGATCGGTAAAAACCGTCAAGTTATTTTAGTAGGAATCTGGAATAATTTCATCAATGGCTTATTTACTTCTGATTCGTCTCTTCTGTAGGACTTCTGGAAAACGGAGGGATAATCAAAAATAAAGAGGGTAAGAAAATGTGTTACTGCCTCGGTGAAGAAGTGTTACAAGATTAATAATGCACATAAAAAAATTACTCGATTCTGATTGGCTGTGAGCAGTGCAGTGCAAGTGTAACACCAGTGCAAAAAGTGTAACACCGGTGCAAAAAGTGTAACACCAGTGCAAATTACACATCGTAATTCTGGATCATGATTTGCAGAAAGACATGAGAAATCTTGTACGCCAATGATCTCATGTAAAGCAATGACAGAAAAACTGAACATTTCAAAGCTCTCTCTAAGAATGGTCAAGTATCTGCCATAGCGGATCACATTACCTCAACAGGACACAATATCAAATGGGACCATTTTGAAATCTTAGCAACCGGGCGTTCTGATGTGCATTGCAGAATTAAAGAATCATTAGTGATTAAGGATTTAAAACCTTCTTTAAACGAAAATGTGGGCAGCGAGAAATTTTTACTTTACTAGCCTTTTATATATTGTCTGTGTATTATCAGTTTTTTCACATTTGTCTTAGTTTCCAGTCTTTCTCTTAAGCATTTAAATATCTTGTTGTATTATCTAACCGTCACTTCTGAGGATGTATGTTGAGGCATACGAAACTTTAAGTAATTAATCAAAGCTTTTTACAACATGCGTTGTTTTGTCATGTTTGTAACCGCAGTGTGTATATTATTTCTGTTAAATTTAACATTTTTAGCCGTCCGGTCAGCCTTTCAATTGGTTGTATAGTTTATTTTTCACTGCTGATCCTGATCTAAAGATGCAAGATCCGGCTTCACTCCGCTGCTGTTTGTACAAGTGGTCCTTGCATTACAGTTTACACCATGTACCAGAGAATGATTGTCGAACAGGCCAGCTGGATGCCTGTGACATTCCACGAAACTCCCATGAGACCCCAAGCGCTAAACATTACCCACACTGCTTTGCCCAGAAAACAAAAAATGGCGGGCTGTGGGAGTCATTTCCCCGAAATAGATGAGTGATTTCAGCTCGTTTGCGAGTGTTGTAGTTCAAAATACAAAGGGATTCTTGTAGGGTTAAAGAAGAAAGACTTTCTTTCGAGCGACGGACTTCGTTTGGATTTCTGAGAAGAAACGGTCATGGCGGAAGTTTGGTTGTTTTCGTCTGTTGCCCTTGTGATCACGAAAACGAAAGTAGACGACTAAAACCTCGATGACTTCCTCGACGCTGTTTCGTGGTCGACGCATCGTAGATCCCGTTCCAGTTCAGCGAGGTCCGTCGCCGAGAGATGGAAAATACCAGTCTTCGTTCTCAGGTAGTACTTTTGAATGGTGTTAGGACAAAACTCGTGTACCGGTAATCGGATCGATCAATCCCGTTTTGTTTTGACCTGATTAATTTGTTGGTGTCTTGCGGTGGACAAGGTTTGAATCCGCTTTGTTATTTTTTGTAACTACGGGTTTGTATATTTTTTTTCACAATTCGGTTCTAGATTTAGCAGCAGCTTGGGAAAATGTTGGGGAAGCGAAGTCTGCGGTAAGTACATACTGTAATTCTAGATTGTTTTGGCTGGGACGTTGGTGGGTCGACTGGGCGAATTGCTTGAAGACGAATCTGTCAATAAGAATAAAAGAAACGCTAACTATAAGCCTATGTGACCCATAGAAAACTCATCAAAATCCTGTTTGTTATTGTCTTGAAAAGTTTCCCTGCTTGGAAGTATATCCCGCGTGCATTGAATTGAAACCGTAATTTTTCATCAATTAATAATTAACTCTACCAGTTTGAATCGCATGCAAAGCAAGAGGAAATGTACAGTCAAACAAAGTACATGAAGTTTTTGAAAAAATTCTAGGAATCTTCTGTTGCAAATTGCATCACTCCCAAAATAATATGAGTTCCACCATCAGAATCCAAAAGAGGTGAAAATTGTGACAAGGTTGTACAGGGAGAGGTTGAGACTAAATGTAATAATGTAATAATATGTAATAATGTAATAATATTATTGTTTAGATACATTTACCATTATATACATGTGGCAAATGTTTAATTATAAAGATCACTGAATTTAAGTTACATTATAGTAACATTTGATTTTCTTTTCTCTCTGCTTATATTAGTAGTAGTAGCTTTCACTGAAGTAGCATGCATAGACTAAAAAATATTAGAAACAACCCAACAAAAATATGCACGCTGATTGGTTAAAAAGCGTGTTTCTATGGTGACAGAACTAGGACAAGCTGTTGACGTAATAATGGTGCAAGCAAAAAGTTACATTTAGATAATCAAAGTTAACAAGTTGTTTTCCTTCTCATCGCAGTGTTTTCTAAAAGAAATAGAAAACATGTACTCCGTGTTTCTATCGAGTTATAGAATTGGGAGAACTCAAAAATGCTGTGGAAACACTCGCCTGTGGCTCCCCCAGCATTTCTTGTTGTCCACTTGTGTTTCTATTCAACAATTAGATTGTGAGCTCGAGGTTTCTATCACGTGATTGTTGACGGGGGCACAGCATAGCCAATCAGAGAATGGCATTCGTGATAGAACGCTAGTAGATTTATACTAAACCTCGATAGAAACATGTTAAATGCTTTCTATTCCTTAAATATTACCTGAAACAAACTTTACAGTTTTAATCCTTGCTCTCCAATTCATTATCTGAATGTCCTGGAAAAAGCATGTAAATAGATTCTCACCTCAAACAAAAGAAAGTTTAACACAACAACAATATAAACACATTCAATAAGTATTATAAGGTTTGGTGCTTTGTAGCATACTAGTGTAATGATACAAGAAAAATAAATGCAAAGAAAAGTGTTTGGGACAAAATTGATCCATTCTATAATGTTGATATTATAGTCATGAGGAATTTATAATTTAAACTTAGTTTAGATTTCTATGTGTTGTTGAGGACTAGTGTTATGGTTAGTGTCATTGCACAGTTCCAGAAAACAATCACACTCCTCTGCAGAAGGGATTGGAATTTCCCGGGGATGGGATGTTCTTTAAGACCAAAACATATAAAGAAATTAAGTGTCTGAAAATTAATTGGAATTTTCAGAGGGGTTGAAAAGTCTCTTTTGTGGGGGAGGTATGGATGTTTTGTGGAAGCACTTGTTTTACTTTGAAACTTCTGTCTACATCTCCACATTTTCCTCCAACACACAGCTTCAGGCAGCTGAAGCCAGAATAAACGAAGCAAATGCTGGACTAAGAGATAATGGAGGGCTGAATGCTCCTATGGAGGAAGTGTTCTCCGAGACACAGAGGTATGGAAGAGTAGCCAGATATGAACTGCGGCCAAGTCATTTTGGACAAGATGTAACATCAGTGTCTGGTCGAAATAATTCAAGAAGGGCAAATGATTTTTGGATGGTAAGGAAACTGGAACTAAAGGTGTTATACAAATTTGGTGTACTTAGATTACTTAGTGTGTCAGGGGTTTCATTAACGGGGTTTGAAATTGTGGCCAGTTGGTCGCCAGTGCAACTGAAATTGAGTGTTGGTGACCAAGGTTGGGTTGTTCAAGGCCCGATTAATGCTAACCCAGGATTAATGAGAGTTTTGATTTGAGTTTTGTAACTTTTTGGTGATGATTTCTGTTTACACTGTTCATCCTTCAGTTTTGAACTTGACTAAGCTCAAACTATATAAAACGTATGTAGTAAAAAACGGTTTTACACAAGAAAGATAAATACTCTGGTTAACTTTTAATCCTGGGTTAGTGTTAATCGGCTTTTGAACAACCTGGCCCAGAACTTTGAGGCTATTTGCCACTTGTTTCAAGTTGAAAAACTTTGTGTTTGGTTTTAAGCAAGAAATTTACCCCTTGTCTCTGAACATTTTTTTTGGCGGTCAGCTTGACAATAGGCTCGATTTCCAGTCGTTATGGGAGTGCAGTTATATATCCTCCTCCCAACTACGGCTGGATCACTGGCCCATAGCGCTTGTCTGTGACGTCACATCCGGTTTTTATGCAAATTTACCATGCGCTGGAAAAAATGGCGGAGTGTGTTGCTCCACAAAATATTAAACCTGTTAGTAAGGATGTGAGATATGTGGGAATGTTTTGGATAGTTCAAGGAAAAGCGTAAAAGAAGACAGGGACTTAATCGTAGTCGGCAAGTATCTCGTTACGAGGGGTATCTTTACAATGATTGTCACGAATCATTGAGAAAACAATTATCTGAGTTAGTCAAAATCGTCGATCCTGCGCCAAAGAGAACTGTCTTCTAAAACCAGGAATCATAAGCCAACGTTGCTTCTTCAGCCTGCATGTGTTGCAAGAACTCCTTAGCAAACTGGAGCTTTACCTTGCCAGTTTACCATGCCGGTTCTATCACTATGTGTAGCATGACTGAATGTCGCTAGTCCTACAGAATTTCTAAAGGAAAGAAGCTCCTGAGTTTAAAATGGAGGTAATAACTCTTTATTTTCTTGGCAAAAAAGATACCAGAGATTATGGCTGCCAATTGCTATCATGATTTTAGTGATCTGACAACAAAGTGAACAAAATTGCTTGTCGTGCTCTGGTACACTAGCTTACACGGGTGTAATAAAACTCGTAATCCTAGTTTTATATGGTTTAGTTTTAGCCCTTCTTTTTTAAATGATAAAAAATTGCTGTTACAAATTATCAGCCTTCAAAAATCAAGTAGATTTACAAGTGAAAATCGCCCCAAATAACCTTTTTTCCCGGCAAAATAGAATGCCAAGTGTTTCACGCACAGTAACGCGGCGATACATGCATGAAAAACTTATTTGTCTGTTGTTTTGGGTGTGCTTACAAGGGCAGATGGTTCACTGGATAATAATTAATAAAACTTACAGAGATTTCAGATTTGTGCTTTGAAATGTATCACCATTATGATCATCCCTATATAATTTACAAAATTTCTAAGGCTTGCAAGGTTTTTCCAAATCCCTTAAATCTGCATCAAAATGCAAGAGTAAACCCTCCCTGTGGCATAGCGTAGCGTGTACATTCCCAGTTGTCAGAACAATACATCAACATGAAATCTGCAATTCACAGGGCCCCACAGGTCAGGTGTGTTACTTCCTTCTCTGCCATTCTTATAGTGGTATGCTTCAATGTTTTTGAAGGACCATAATGGATTATGACTTAAACCCCCAATTTCATATGCAATTGTCGCTATCAAAATTCTTATGTTGCCATCTGATTTGGAAAATGACTAAGAATGTTCTCCTGATTTAGGCTGCGTTCTTTGGGTGATCTGGATCAGGATCAGTGATCCAAGATCTGTCTGGATCATGGTGCATCAGAGAAACTGATGAATCCATAACCAGAATGGATTCATCAGTTTTTTTGATGCACCATGATCCAGACAGATCTTGAATCACTGATCCTGATCCAGATCACCCCAAAGGAATGCACCCTTTGTTTGTCAATTCTGGCTTGAAAGACATCCCATTATGTATTCTATGGATCTCCTTGTATCATTCAAGCCAACCTGTTTTACTGTGACAGTAAATAACAAATTCATAATCGGTAGAGAGATAGGAAAAAAAGGTCAAAGGTGAGGTTTGCATTACCACTGACAACTTGAACTTAAATGCAATGTTCTTTCGATTGAAAATCTGATGGATAATGACAAACTCTTCCATCTCCAAGGCTTAATATTTTGTCTTTCGTTTTCTTAGTTGCTGTTGTGTTACACACAACAAATGAAAGGGGACCTCTTTCAAGAGAATATATTTCACTTATTCTTGAAAGCTATTTGTGGAATGCTTGCTCTCTCCTTTTTTGGGCTGAAAAGCCCCTGTAAAAAATATATTTTTGAATAGCTATTTAATGGTTTGATATCTGTGTTTAAAAGAAATTACATAAAGCCACAAAGAATGCTGAAAGGCCTGAATGATCACAAGATAAAAAATAATTGTCACAACTTAACAAACCATGCTGAACTAAATTGAGATACTGTATAATACCATAACACTATAGGATAGGTTTGATTGTATTGTTAAAGAAATGAAGGTTCAAAACTGAATGTACATTTCTAACATGTATTTGTCATTTATGTATCTCTGCAATATCAAAAGACAATATGAAAAATAAAATCAATAGCCTTTATTTTCAACCAGCAGAAGGTATTACACAATTACTTTAAGTGTGAAACATTGTGACGGACGGTCAAAACTTGCTTTGATAAAACCCACATTTCATGTATCCAGTGTTTTCTTAACATCAATTTGGAATCAACGACGACAAATATTACAAACAAACCACTCTAATTCTTACCAGTGTCGGATACAATGGGCTTCATTACTGGAACTCAGCCAAAGCCTTTTGAAGTTTTCCTGTAAGTTGTACTTGTAAATATAGATAGCCATTGGTTAAGCTTACATCCATGGTCCCTAGCACGACATGAAATAAACTGCCCTTGACTCCTTTTTGCGTGTAACGCTCTCGTCATTTTGCTCATCTCCAATAAAAGCTGCTTGTATACCTATTGAAGTAAGGACCCTGGCTCGGTCCTGGATAAGCGAGCTGAGTAGAGAGGTAGCCAACGAACAACTAATAAATCAGCCTCATCTACGCAACATCGAAGATGCATATGATTGGGAAGTATTGAAAATCACGAATGTTTCTGAGGCCGTTGGCTGTGAATCTAAAATATCTTTCCCGTCTAACAAATTGACAATGGCTTCCTGTTGTGTTTCTCTCAATTTTTTGATATGGAAGGGCTCTAACACACATTTTACAGAAGAAGAAAACTCATCCGCACTGATATCCGCCATGTTGGATAGACAAGTGACAGAATTGACCAATCACATGGAAGCCTGCTCTATTTGAGCAGGCTTCTCCCTGACTGGTCAAGAAATACAATGGGTAGACCAGTGATCCAGCCGTGGTGTGGGGCAAGGAACGCGGGCTCACAAAATGGCTGGAAATCAAGCCTGGCTTGACAATGGCTCCCAGAGGTGTGTGAGAAAATAATTTAGATCGAAAATAAAGGTACAGTAAGAGTACTGTGAAATGACCCCGAAAACAGTTATTATCCACGCACTGTAATTGCCTCCATGTTATCAGTGGTTTAAACTGCCAGCTACACGGTGGGCGCATGACAAAAACATGTGCTTTCCTTTTAAGTGATTTGTGCAACATGGCCACTTTTGCATGCCTCCTGAAAGGCTTCATACTGGCGGCATGTAAGAAGAAAATGGTGCTATGTTCAGTCTCCAAACTAAGAGAGCTATCTGTTTGACATAACTCCATTTCAATTAAATTGTAGGCTACACAATATTTTTATGCCTTTGCACATGGAACCCGACTCTTGTGATCTTTCAGGAGTAGGAATATTTTCATGCAAAGAAAAGTCTTGAAAAACTTTGTGCTGGTTTTTGTGTTTCTCTGTGAGGGAAAAATTTTACTGATACTTTTTGGTGACCACATTTTTTCCATCTGGCGACTGAAAATTTTTTTTTTGCCAGTTGGCACATGCCCAAAAAAGTTTTCAGCAGGAGGGCATCAGACGGGAGCAGGGTTGGCGCAGTGGTGAGAGCGCTCGCCTTCCACCAATGTGTCCCAGGTTCGATTCCCGGACCCGGCGTCATATGTGGGTTGAGTTTGCTGGTTCTCTACTCTGCTCCGAGAGGTTTTTCTCCGGGAACTCCGGTTTTGCCCTCTCCTCAAAAACCAACATTTCATTTGATTTGTTTTATTTATTTGATTCACAGTCTCCCCAATTAGTAGGGCACTCGTGCTCAGCTAGAATGATTTGAGACTTAAATAAAGTTATGATTATTATTATATATTACAGGCAAAACTTTCTCTTACGGCACTTTGTAAGAAAAAATGTCCTCAAACCAAGCAGGCGAAATTGGCCTCCTAGCCAATTGGCCTGTTGCCCAGCCATTATTAAACTCCTGGTGTGTATATGTAGATTATAAGCTGTAATCTGAGTTTTAGAATTCCAGCATTATCACTTCCTTGTCTTTGTGTGGAATAGGTCCTGAAATAGTTTACCTGAATTAAAATAGTGTTACGGTCATATACAGTGGTGTAGGTCACAAGTTGCTACAGCAGGCCCCTGTTACAAACTGCTCGATGTTTATTGTTTCCAAAACAAATCACTCTGGCATGGTGTAGGGAAAAGTTGCAACAAAAGTTTCCATTATGTGACATGGGGAATTCTTGTGAAAATCAACGGCACTCTCAATTCTGTTGTGTCCCCACAATGTTATGTCATAGCGACTTGTTACCTAGTATGTCCCGACCTTAAAGGTTAACACTCACGAGAGGACTAGTCCCTGCAACTAGTCCCCTGAAGAGTTTACATTAGGGGACTGGTCACATGGACTAGTCGCAGGGACTAAAAATAGTGACTAGATTTTGAAGCAAAAATAGCCAGTTCATATGATGCAAGGGATCAGTCGCAGGGACTAGTCCCATCGTGTGTGCCAATGTTAAGTCTCAACATTCAGTGTAATAATTAAGCCCCAAATTTCTGCACCTTACATTAAGTAGCACATAATTTCTGTGATGACTAAATATCCATCCATCCATACAATGTAAAAGCATTGTTTTCAGAGGTAGACGGCTTACTTTTTCAGTTATGTGGTACAAGTCTGTCTTCCTACACTCTTAATTAAAGACAAAATTCAATAAATCAAAAATCTTGTACCAGAATAATTTTAAATATTTTTGACTGTCCTTCTTACCTTTTCTGGAAGCTAAAAAGTTGCATTAAATGACACCAAAATCATTTTCCATGGGAACGAGAGAGAATAAAATTTAAAGTTCAGAGACATTGTGCAAATGCTAGTAAAATTTCATAATCAGTTTCATTTCACTGGTATTTTTAAGTGCTACAGGAAATGTTTTTTAGAAGATGTTTAAAACAGTTGTACAGAAGTTTGCAATGTGATGTAAATAATCTTGGTACTAGGTTTTTGTCCACTTGATACTTGCACTTGTGGTGGATTCCATCTTAATTTCTCTTGACTTTAGAAAAAAGTGGTTTTTTTTTTCTATTTCTCAGGGGTTTCAATAACTTTAGTTATAAGCGGCTTCTGAATGTGTAATAGATGGCTGTGACCACCAAAGGGGCTGCAAGGCTCCTTTGCCCTAGGGAGTCTGGGTGCATGCCCCCCCACCCCCCCAGAAAAATTGGAAATTTAGATGCTCAGAAATGCGATTTTCAGCATTCTGGGCATCAAAAAATGTGCTGTTTCGTAGCAATTAAAAATTTCAGTGGTTGTCGTTGTTTTTGAATTTGCTTTTTTTATTAATATTTTTATTTTCATTAATGAAATCCAAACAGATGGTGGTAAGAGTTCCAACAAGCAGCGGTAGACCGCCGGTAACAGGCTTTTATTGAAACCCCTGTTTCTATGTATTTGATTTGAGACAGAGTGAAGGATGCTGTTGTGTGGGAAGAATATATTGACGGGTGACACAGTGGTCTAATGGTTTAAAGCTTGAAGAACTTCTACAGTATATCATTCTTTTCTGTACTGATTTATTATCATAGAATACCAACAGACAAGAGTTATCAAGCAGAGCACCAGTACACACATCTCTTTTGTCTCCTCCATCAAAGGATATTCATGCTGAGCTCCGAAATGGTCCCACATCAAGAAATCCACTGGCAGCCTTTCTCCCATACCATTCTGACTCTAGAGTTCGAGAGCCAGGTGCTGTAGCATCTTATTCCTCAATCCACAGAACAAATGAGCCACCAAGCCATAGATCGCCTGTAAGGTTTCAAGGCCTTTCATCCATTCCATCTGTTTCCAGTTTTGATGATTCTTTAGAAGTTGGAGGTACATCTGCTAGTAGGCTCTCTAGGAATGAAAGTCGTCCAACATCCTCATTGGGGTTTAGGCCTGTAATAGCCAATAATTCAGGTGTGTTGTGGAAAATTGTTTCTTTGTTAATGGGTGAAGATACTTAAAGCTTGCTGATTTTATTTTTATTTCTGGTACACAGATGCCCTTGCACGATTAAAAGAAAGAATAAAATTACAGAAAGAGCAAGCATCAAGACTGAGTCCAACTGGTTCTGCTAATTCTGCTAATGGTAAATGTTATTTTTAATAATCACAATAAAGGTTTTACTAATTAAATTATATGTGTACAGCTTGGATAAGTTTTGAAATGGCCTAGTACAAATTAGAATATTCCTGCTTCAAATAACTGTTCAGGGTATTTTGTCGAGAACATGACTGTGTTATTTCAGTTTCTATCAGAGCAATTATGTTTTGTTTGAGGTAAAGACTACACCTTCTCCTTTAAGTACTCTATAATATTCTCTTGATCAACTAGTCGTATCATTGCGTCCAATAATTTGTACTGTCCTGTCATGGGTAAAGATGAACTTGATGAATTGGTCTGCCCCCAACATATGGGTCTTCATAGCTCAGTTGGTAGAACACTGCAGTGCTTAACACAGAGGCCTTGGGTTTCAATCCTGTTGAAGCCCGAAAATTTTTTTCGGGCTAAATTTGCAACTGCTTAAATTGCAATTACAACTGTGATGAGCGCATCTGCATTTCATCTGTACTCCTGCAGTTCAAATCAACTTCATTTCAATTTGTCTCTGAACTGGTTATAAAATAGTTAAAATAAAATTAACTTCTCTTCTATAGGAAATAGTTCTTCAAATCCTTCACCTCCACCAGACGTGCCATCTGTGGATGCTGTAGCTGTGGAATCCTATAGAAGCGAGTCAGACGCTCCAGTTAGAGCAGCAATTTCAAAACGAAAAGTGGCCTCTGCCCCTGCTGCCCCTGCTTATAAAGGTATCTACAAGTATTACAAGATAATTTGGTTTTATCAACTGAGTTGATAATGTGAATGACCCACCGTAAAGAGATTCAGAAGCTGACGTTTCTAGCGCTAGCCCTTCGTCGGAGTGATTCGCTCCGATGAAGGGCTAGCGCTCGAAACGTCAGCTTCTGAATCTCTTTATGGTGGCTAATTCACATTATCAACTCAGTTGATAAAACCAAATTATCTTGTAATACTCCCACCGACACAGCACCACAGTTTCTTTAGAAACTTACCCCTTTTATCTACAAGTATGTTGATCTTGGTGGCTTATGGTGACCTCTCAATAATGCATTCAACCTACTGTAATTACTGACTTGTATTTTAAGATGCTTTAGCTACTGTACACTTGACCTCTAGTCTGTAAATGTCCTCTAAATATCCACCTTTAGAACCTAACTCTTTCATAACAGTTGTGTGGACTGTACTTACCAAGTCTTGTTTTTTGTGTGTGCTATAGGACAAAGAAAGTTTTCCTAATTAAAATGCTTTTATTTTTTTATTAATTGCAGGTTTCAGTGAGGTTGAGTCAAAGGCTTCAACTACCGGTAAACCTGAAGCAAACAGAAAAGTAAATGCAAAGGGTTTTGCAGTTGACAACGCAAGAGCAAATTCAGCCAATCTAAGACCCCCAAAGCCACTGCAAAAGAAAGGTTAGTTGCTCTCTTATAAATTTGTGCAGTTTTTTCCAAACAATAAAATTAGCTGAGATACTTAATGTAATTGTGTTAAAAATTGTTAGCTTGTACATGTGCAATATTACTTTACAGCAAACCTGTATCTTTCTTTCTTTAGCACCTCCTAAAGTACAGAGAGTTATAGCTCCCCGCCGTCCAATAGACATCATCACAACTTCATCATGGCGTACTGGTCAGCAAACTGTGAAAAGGATCTTGGGCCCTGCTAAGAAGGCAGCAAGTTCTGTGTCAGGCCGTCCTCAGTCAAGCAGCAGTCAAGACACAGATGTGTCAGAACCCAAGAGTCTGAATTTCCACTGGAAAGATGAAGATGATGGCAAGAAGGGTGTTGAGAGAATGAATGGAGACACTTCTGTAAGGGATGGAAGTACAAAAGTTGAGGTTCCCAGAGAAAAGTCTCCAATGCACGAAAAACAAGTTAATGGATTTAATTCAGGTGAGAAGGCTTGCTGACAAGGACAAGATTGAGCTTGCTAATTCGTATGACCATTTTCTATGCTTTTTCCCTCTTTGAACAGATTCTGAACTTTCTCAACACTCAGTAGCAGACACTGAAGCAGATGTCAGTGAGAAGGACATGAAGGATTTAAAAGGCAATAAAATGCTGTCAGTGGAAGCCAAAAATATTTTGTCTGATCTAGAGTTAGATTCTGATGATGAGTCTGGTAGGTATTTTTCACTCTTTGTTAAATGCAATAATTATTTTAAGTATTAAATCAAGGTTTTTTTTTATATTTCTCAAATGAAATGTCACTTTTAATTAATGTTAAACTTTTTCAGACAAGGAGATTGAAAAGGCAATTTCTGAGTACAAGCCCAAACAGAGCAGAGTGCAAAAATCATCCAAGAGAACTCAGAGAAAGGCAACATTTAATCCACAGTCACAAGGTGTGAAACAAATGTTGTTTTCTCTGATTTTTTTTTTTATTCATGACAGGAAGTCGCAAAATAATACTGTGTTACCTTGATAATGGTCAGAATATCCACTAAGAGAGTGAAAGTTGCATTTCCTTACAAGTATCTCGCTACAGTGACAAGTATTTCTGGCCCAATTTTCCAAACATAATTGAAGGCCTTCGTGCAAAAAGAGCATATATCAGTTTTTGGCCGATTTTCATTTTTTGCAGGATCGAGCTAATTTTTGACAGACTTGACTTGTTTTGACATTAAAAGCATTGTTCTGTAATTGTTTTGGTCGATTTGTGCTTCATTCTCTAGAAATAACATATGCCAAAATCTCAGTTTTGTGTGAAGCAGCATGTTTATGAGCAAATCTTTCACAGGCAGATTCCAACACGACGCCAACTTTAACGAATACTTTTAGCAGCTTTGACAGCACGTTTTTAAATTTAGATGTTTTGGTTTGTGAAATAAGTAGAGAGACAGACCAAAAGAAATGGCCAACCTTGTATCGAACTGGTGTCACCACAAAACAAATTCACATCTGCTCCATTGAGCGCCTTAATCGCTTGCGCTAACAAAGCAGCAGTAACTGATTAGTGTAATTATGTAATTATAATAAAACTAAGCAAATCAAAACATTTATTTTGTTTTTCGTTGAACGAAAGGTCTCCAGAGGAAAACTGAGTTTTTTCATTCGTTTTTTTTTGGAGAACGAAGCAGAAATCGACCAAGACAGTTATGGAATCATGCTTTTCATGTCAAAACAAGTCAGTCTGTCAAAAATAAGCTTGATCCTGCAAAAAATGAATATCGGCCAAAAACCGATATATACGCCCTTTTTGCATGAAGGCCTTCAATTAATTTTCTTTCTACCACAAAGCAAGATGTAGGGCAGTTTATTTGTTTAAATATCATGTAACATTTTATAAAAAGATCCTTTGGATTGTTGGTTGAATATTTGCCAAATTCCATTTGACGGAATACCAGCTAAATAAATATGAATTTAAGGGCTGTAAACTGTCTTAAAATCATGACTGAAACTCATCATGATGTTCATGTCCAGTATTAATTTAAGTTAGTTTTCCATATAAGACAAATTTTCTGTCCATATCAGGCAAGTTTTGAGTTTGAAGGTGAGTTTACTTTCCAAGATGGCTTTCTGTCTCTAAATAAATGAAGAAACAAAAGTTAAGAGCTTTTTAACTTATTGTTATACCAGTTTTTGCTTTCAAGTTACTATTAGGTCTTTGAGGTACAGACTGTATTATTGTTTGTTTTTTTGTTTAGTTTCACAGCAGTCAGGCTATCCCAAGCAAAAAACCAGACACTATGATGCAGACGAAGTTAAGGTTAGTGGCAATAATTAAGTAACAAGTATTGTTACTTCTAATTACTGTGAGTATGTTTGGCTTCTAAGGCATAATGTTTGTATTGTGTGCTAATCTACATTGTACAAAATGCTTGTTTAAGTTTAGGGCAATAAAACAAAATAATATATGTATGTTAATCCTTGTCTGTGGCTTAAGCCCTGGCCAAACGGAGTCGCAAGTAGATGCAAGTTGAAAACTTGGGTCTACTTGCAATGACTTGCGATAACTTGGGCTCACTTTGATCAAGATCAAATTTTTCCCTGCAAGTTGATGCAAGTTTTTCACTGTTTGGCCACCCAACCCAAGTCAACGCAAGGTGAGTAACGTCCATTAGCCTATTATTAGCCAATAAAATAGAGGATAGTCTGTCTTAAAATGTCTTTTTTGCGACTTGAATTTACTGGCAAGGAAACTTGCGAGTCGGTTTGGCCACCCAACGCAGGTCTCTATGCAAGTTCAACTTGCGTCCACTTGTGACTTCTTGCCCGTCAGTTTGGCCAGGGCTTTAGACACATGGCAACTGCACACTACTAGTTACATGATGCCTTTAAACTGCTAGAAAATGTCTTGTGGAAGATTTCCTTTTATTTGTGAAATGGATACTTCTCTTTTGACAGAAATACATGGCTAAACAAATGGCAGAGAGGAAGAGAAAATTGAAAGAGGAAAAACTTCTGAAAAAAAGGGCGGTTGAAGAAAAAAAGAAAAAACTTGAGGTGTGCTTTGCTGTTTAATATCCTTATTTTAGTTTGTTAAAGTTTCCTGTAGTTTGCACGAACATCGATTTATTGCAAGGTCTTTATCAAAATTTGATGTGGAATATTTTTTTTCTCAGGAACTGTACAGTAGGCAGAAAAAGAACCTTCAAAACAATCTTCATCATAAAGACAAGAAATCACTGGGGGAGACTTATTCTAAAGGCTGGAGTGATCTCAGATCTATTATTTACCCTTACAATCATCCCTTTCAACAAGATGAAGTAGAGGTACAGATTGTAACTCCTCTAGTTATTATTATTTTTTTACACATTATGTACAGTAGATCTCATTAATCAATGGTAAAATTGTTTATTAAGCAACATGGGATAAGCATCTTCTCTACAACAATTAACAATGCTACAGGACAAATATGATGACTGTGATTTGACAAAGCAAGATATTACATACGTAGATGAATTGAAAAAATTCATATCTTGTAAGTTACCGGTACACTCATTTCACGTTTCATATGTAGCTAAAGCTACTATAATGTTTTTTCCTCTCTTTCTTTTTTGAAGTGTTACAGTGAAGACACTGGGGTTAGTGAATCAGATAAAGGTATTTATTTATGAAAAAAGAGTAAAAATAATGTACTTATTAGCTCAGTAAATGTAATCCTTGCAAGTTTGAAATTGGTATCAACTGACATGCTCAATCAATGATCAATCAGTAATGCTGAAAATTGTCCTGCAGATACAATGTAATCAATTATATCTTACAGTGATTTTCATCAACTGTTGCACGATTCGTAGAGGTCACAAAACAGCATGTCTGATTAAGTGATGTGTTGGGCAAATAGGCAAAAGTGTCCTAAGTAGGCCTGTGATATCTGATGTCATTATGGGAAGTTACCATCAATGTCTCAATGACTTTTTAAAAATGTAATAAATTTTGGTGCCTTATACCTTGTAGTACTTAACAATACACACTTCAATGGCAGATCTGAATAGCACTGTAGCAAAACAATGTCCTAGCATGTAAGTATGTGCTCAAGGCAGTCATTGATTGTTTCAGAAAATCTTGACATCGCCTCCTTCAGAGGTCTCCCGACTTATCCAGCTTTTAAAAGGAATGTAGATGACCACCGCAGCCTTTCTAGTTCACCATCAGGGTCCATATCTCCAGAACCTGATCATTTAAGTGACAGAGAAGAGAAGAATCAAGTTCCATGTGTGACAAGTGTATCGGTTGGCACTAAACCAGTTGAGATCAGACCCTCTGCCTATGTTGGCTTCCCTGAAGGTACAGCACATGTAAAATGAACTGTTGTGTTTAACCTATTTGCTACCAAGACAGGGCTTAAACGTTATCTTTTTGGATAACTAGCCTTTTAATTTAGTAGACAAAAAAAATTTACTATGCAAATTATGAGCTGTTAATTTTGGTCCTAGCACATGATGTCCAGCTTCACTAAAACGTTAGCCAGATGGTTATTTCCAGCATTGTCCTTCATTTTTGATTGCTTTTTTCATGCAGGAAAAGCAAGAGATGACGTCGTGGCAACCAGAAGTGACTTGGAGCCTCGTTCTTCCAGTCCAAACCCTCCAAACAGAAACAGACCAGGAGCTGTGCCTTTAGCTGGTTTGTTTGAAAATTTGTAGTAAAATCAAATGCTAGCCAGGATTTGATACCAGGATTCAGTGACTTGAGATACATTATACTTGAAGTTAACTTGGGTCACAATCAGGCCTTCATGATCTGTTTATGCTATGAGCTTCTATCAAGAGGCATGGTTTCCTTCAGCCTTTTGACACTAGCTAAGTGCTGGTATAGTTTTGTTATAATCCAAACGTGTTCTACTGGACTGCACTTCCTCTTTAATTTCTATGGTTTGACATCATGGCAGTTGGTTGCTGATGGAATACAGTATTCTCCTTCTACAGGTATATTACCAACTCACAATGTGACTACCTCTCAGTTGGTTTGATAGATCAGTTGGTAGCCAGAGCAATGCACTGGTATTGCAGAGGTCATTGGTTCAAATCCTGTTCAGGCCTGAATTTTTTCACAACTGCTTAAGTTGTATGTGTAACTGTAATGATCAGTCATATCTCCATATTTTTCTCTACAGTTCAAATATATGGTTTTTCCTATATTCACTTCTGGGCTTGTACAGGTCATGGAAAACTTGGAAAGTCACGGAATTTATGAATTTCATTTACAGGCCTTGAACGGTGTGGAATTAAATTGCTGCTGCTTGAAAGCCATGGAAAATTAAAGTTTTGTTTGTTAGATTAGTTACTGCAGTTGACAAGGCAAGGACAATGTAAGATAGATTGGAAAAATTAAGCAGTGTAAATGACATGCATTTTGGGGAATGCCAGAGTTTGTGTCTGTTTAAGGTCAAAAAATGCTCTAAAACAATTTAAGGTTTTGAATTTTTTTTACCAGCTCCCAGTTGACTTTATAGCTGAGTTGGTAGAGCACTGCACTGGGAAAAGAGAGGTCATAGGTTTGAACCCTGTTCAGGCCTGAGAATTTTTCAGGCTTTAATTTTACAATTGCTTAAATTGTGTGTGTGTGACTGTAATGATGAATCGTATCTTCATATGCTGAGGGAGTCTTGGTAGTGAGTGACGTATGCAACTTTGACATTTGTGGCAGGTTTTGTTTTTGCACAGCTAGCCAAAGAAGCTAGTGGAAATTGAAAACCAACCACTGTAGCTAAAGATGTTTCTTTTACAAATCTATGGCCCGTTGGTTTAAATTGTTGGTATTGTTAGTTACTTTGTAGCTATTAATTTTGGAAGCATCACACAACAATTTCAGACTGGACGGCAGTTATCTTAATGTTTAATCAATGGTAATTCCTCTGCTCTAATGGCCCATAGGGAATGAGGAATTGTTGGAGAGTCCTCCCAGAGAAGATAGAATTGCAGCCATTAAACAGACTGCAGCACAGCTCAAACAGCGACTGGAAACAGAAGCTTGGAGACTGGGCTTAAACCTGCAGCCTACAACACCAAGAAAACCAGATGAGCAACTGGGAACTTTAAAGTCAACTAATGACTATGCCGTCTTTAAGGGAGCACTCCCAGGTATGTGATAGGGTTGCTACTAGTTTGACAGTGAGTTAACTTAAACCAACACTTGACCTCTTTTGCACATTTTGTTGGTGACTATGGAATGAGGTCTCATCATATTGACAAAATTAGTTAGCATATTTATAGTGTAAAAATGCTTATCACAGTTTGTTTTTTCTGTGTTTAGGAGTTGAGAATCTCCACGAACAAGCGGAACTGAATCAAGAGCTGGTAAATAGTTTAAAATTTAAAAAAGGGACTGAGGACTCTGTTACAGTTCTGTCAATGGGCTTGACTAGTGTATTTTTTTGTATAGATGTAGTTTGCACGTCGCTTTTAACATGTACATGTTTCTAGTGGGGGTATACAAGAAATTTTTTGTTTGGAAGTAACAGGTTAAACACTACCAAGAAAACAAGGAAATGTATTTGTTTATGGCTGGTAGGTATTCGTTCACATTCTAGCATTCATTGTATTCTCTTCAGGACTCCATGACAAGTGCCGCAACAACAATTCAAGCTGCGTTCAGAGGTCACAGTGTTCGACAGGGTCTCAACTGGAAGCTACCCTCTGGTAGGACCCTTAGGTCCACTGTCAGGGAAGGGCTGCATCAAAGACCAAGAATTTCAGGGGCTGAAGCATCAGAGTCATCCCAGTACTCCACAGCCAGGGACACTGTGGTCCCTAATGAGGGAAACAGCAGCATATCTGAAATTAATACATCATACAGCTCAGCCCGACCTAATACACAATCACCAATACACAGCTCAAGATCTTTAAAGGTAAATGTTTTTTTTTTTTTGTATTTATGACAAATGTAACATATTCAGAGGATACCTCAATGCCAGCGTTACCATGATTGCAAACAAAACGTTTTAGGCACTAATAACGTGCCAGGTGACTGCAAAATAAATCTTGAGTCCTTAAAACATCACCACAGCTACACAACAGGCCAGTTCCAACTTGCCTTTTGCCTCTGTTTCAAAACAAGTCTTTGCACAAAATCACATGAAAATGTTTTCGCCTGACAGGTTCATTTTTTTAGGTACGTCAAACTCGTCTCATTTGAAAGGTTTGGCACAAGGACTTGTTTTTGAAACAGAGGTATATGGTAGCTTGTAGTAAATGTCGGAAAAAACACCTTCGTTAAATCCATGTGCCTGACATTGCCTTGGTCTTTCTTTAGGACGATAGATCATCGAGTGTTAGAAGTCCATCTTTGCAAGAATCCGAAAGAAGAAAGCATATTACAGGTACATGTGTTACTTTACAGCAAATAAACAGGTATTGACTCAATCTTGGGGGTACTTACAGAGCATGTAATACTACTTTGTGATACGTGGATGGTACAAAGGCTGCAGTTAAGCTTTTTTTGGGCTTTGATCTTTTCATCGCTGCTTCCTTAGAGTAATGTAATAATGTGGTCTTTTGTAACTGAAGATTTGTTTACACCACTAGAAAGCATTAAGGTTTATGTGTTTAGTGTTTTTTTTCATTGGTAACTCTCTCATTTCACAGGGCATGTGTCTAAACAGTCCAGAGAGATGAAGCCATCTACTCCGCCTTGGAACAGCAAAGGTGGTGACAGGTAATAATCTTGAGCTGAATGCTCCGTTCGTGTCAGTGGTCCTGAAGATGTGTACTTAACATAGTCTAAGTAAACAGTTTAGAATTTTGTGTTACTGTGACTGGTGTGAAAGATGCTTCCAAAGCAGAAAAAAAAAACAGCAGGGACATTCCTGAGTGACTTACGTAATAGTTTTGATAACTGGTAGATGAAAGCTCTGTATCATTAATGCGACCGGAGTTTACCATGTTGATATTGATAAATGTTTTATGTTTCACAACTTCTGATTTCAGATTGAGTGTCATCAATATATTCACAAGAAGAAACCCTCACTTGAAATTTCTGCCCAAAGAAGGTAACACATTGACACTTGTGTTCAGCAAGTTTTCAGTATTTTGTGCGATTCACTAAAATGATTACTTCAAGTATTCTGAATGATCATTCACTAACTCAGTGTTTGTATATTTATGTCAGATGAAAGTTTAGATGAGCATGGATTGGAAACAGGGAGTCTTCTTGATGAGACCTTGCAAGATAACAGAGCAGGAGAAACAGCCAGTCTACTGGAGCCAGGGGCAGACTTAGATCAGTCTGGAGACCTGCTAGAGCAGACATTAGTAGAAGAATCACCTGAGAAGAGCCAAGAACATGATGAATACGACGACGATGACTTTACAGGCTCATCACATGGAGACAAACGTGAAGGAAGTGAAAAGGTACATGTATGTAAATCGGTTACAGTTGAAATACACGTTTTCGAAGTTTGAGATTAAAAGGTAAAAATTGACGATTTTATAAGCTCTTAAAATTGTGCCATTTAATCCTCAAAATTGGCATTTGAATTACACGGTGAAAAGACTTACCTCTTACTAACCGAGTGCAAGGGCCGTAGTGGGGAATATTGGGTTTTCAACTGAATGTCTAAAAACCAAATCCCTCTGGCAATGACCAATTACCCAGACAGATAAATGAACCAATCAAAATTCAGAGCGAATACAGTGTACATATAGCCGACGGAAAAGCGCGGGAAACGTGTGCGAGGAAGTCACATGTGGGTTTGGTTTTGCTTCTGATTGGGTAAGAAAGTAGCGCGAGTTTTTAAGCCAATCGTCTGTCGTAGTAATGCCAAACCAAAGAAAATGCGAATTACCTTCGACGCTCAATTGAGAACGCTCTATTATATATATTATATGAATGAATTTTATTTGAGGTGTATGAAGAGTAAAATTAAGGTTTTGTTTTACCCTTGCAGCGCACTCCAAGCCCTGACAGGAGAACAGACGAGCCCGTGTATTCAGAAACTTTTGAGAGTCCTGAGAACAAGACAACCTCTCTTAAAAAGACCGAGACTCTACTTTCTCCTGACAGGAGTCTAGAAAGTGGTCCGCTGTCACCTACCCTGTCAGAAGGAGAATTGTCCCATGCAAGCGAAGCTAGCGAGCACTCTCCAACTTTCTCATCCACAAGGGTAAGAATCGGACCTGCTGATTCGGAAGAATAGTTCTCCGAGATTTATCTCGTTTCTGTTTCCGATGCTGAAGATATCAGATGAGTAGGTGCCATTAGTTATTAGGCCGGTTTGCACAAGTTTGTCACGCTAGTAGTCACGCCATTTTTTCTTGAATGGGTTAACTTGTTGCCTCAGCCGAAAAAAACGATGGGAAAAAAACCTATTACATGCAGCTTAGTTGAAGTAAACAGAAAGCTATTTTTCTGTTTACACAGCGCTCTCCTCCAAGGGACCAAGAGACTCGGAGCCCTCTCCCTCCTTATTCCTCAGCAACCCGCCCACCTCCATCAGTGTTCACGCCCTCTCATCTGGGGGGTGACCGCCTGTCACCTGGGTCTCTAGACATGAGGCTGACAGCAGAACTCAACAGACTGGAGTACATGGAGGAGTCAGTGCGCCAGCTGACTGATGTTGAACGAACTCGTGCAGTTTCCATGGCGCAACAGGAGACTGTCTCATTGGCTCAGATACTCAAGGTTAGTACCTCACTTAAGGGTTATGACATTGTCCTCTGAGGGGAAGAAAGGGGAACACCGGTCTTCTTTTGCATTATCGAGTTTATGTCTGTATCATTGACTACCTGACAGCAACCTACATGTAATTAGTCTACCAGCAGCCCGTTTCTCGAAAGCCCCGGAAACTTTTCAGGCCCGTAAAGCCATTTTTAGTTAATCTGTATCTAAAAAAGGAGAAGTGTATGCGCCTGAAACTTCTTTTATGAAGAGAGCCTCTGTTCATATTAAGAATATGTGAATAAAACAGCTCTGTAATCGTAAGGTTCGGGACTTTGCTATGGCTTTACGGGCCCGAAAAGGTTCTGGGACTTCCGAGAAACGGGCCCCAGACCCTGAGGTGGTTATTTTGTGAAGAGTCTAGCCTCATTGGACATTATGGCTAACGTTGTTATGTATTGTTTTTTTCTGTTACTTTCAGTCCAAACAACTTTCACACGCTCGTGATATGGAGAATCTGAGGGCTAAGGCTCGAGAGGAAGCTTTAGAGGCAGCCAAACAGCTTGAAGAGGTACAATACACTTTTTAAGTTTGCTTATAACTGACGTCATGTGGTTAAATCGAACCGTACGCGTACGGACAATAGCAAAATTGCAACAAAAGCTTCGCAGTTTATATGTACAGAATGGAACAAATTAAAGTGTTTACATAAGAAAAGAGTTAAACTCCCACAGGAGTGGTTTGGTGCACCAACATGGCCGCCGTTTCATTGTTTTGGAACACGTCATGTGCATACGCTCCAGTTAGCTGGTCAGCTGATTACTAACGCAAAGTTAAGGTTGTATTAAGACTTGGTTTCCGGTTAACGTTAATGTCCATTGTGAAAGAGGGCCCTCAGTGAAGCCTTTGGTATTTTTGTTTTTTCGTTTTCGTTAGTCACATAAAGATATACTAAAGCTCATTTTTATTTGTTCCCAGGCCCGCCGTGCTGCAGCAGATGCAGCTGCGGGTGCTGCAGAGACTATTGCCCGGGTCAGGCTTGAAGCGGCTGCTAACATTTCAGAATCCGCTGACAGGCTAGTGAAGGTAAGATGTGGCGTAATCTTATGTTCCATATTCGTCTTGCATTCAAGTTTGTTTCATTGTTAAATGGTCTGTTTTTCTTCTCCAAGGTGCAAAGTGAGGCAGCACGAACAACAGCAGAGTCAGCCAAGCATGTGGAGGAGGTATGTTTTTAATGAATCAGCATGGCTGGTAGAAAAGTACTGCGTCAATCTCGCTTCCATTGCCGGGGAAGATTGAGGGGGGAATAACACAGAGCTTAGCTACGACGTTCACATCACGGGACTGAAAGAAACGCACAGCGCTGATTATTAAACTAAGTTAAACCCGCTGGACATTTACTCCAGACTTTATAACCACCACAAGTTTAAGGCGAAAGTCCTGGCCAGACGGACTAGCAAGTAGCCGCAAGTTGAAGTTGACCCAAGTTTTCAACTTGCCTCTACTTGCGAGTCCGTTTGGCCAGGGCTTAAGTTTTGTTACAACGTGTTTCACGCGCCCATGCACGTGGTGTTTATGGCTGATGCAACGAGTGTGTTGGATTAGTCAGTTTATTATCGAAATATTACTCTGACTCTTTCCTCTTGTGTCCAGGCCCGCTCATCTGCTGCGCGGACTTTGTTAGACGTTGCCAGGCAACAGACAGCTGACACCCGAGGCGTTGCCGCCGACGCAGCCAGCGCAGCCGCTGAAGCTGCTGTCAAAAGCACCATGGCACGCTTTCACGAGCAGCAAGAACAGCTGCTGAAAGAAAGAGAGGCGCGATTGAGAAGCTATCGTGACAAGAGTCGCGTCGATCGCGCACGTGACAGTTACTCAAGCTACTCGGTCAGTGAACGCACGGTAGACAGCTACTCTAGAACCAGGACTTCACGTTCAGGAACAGACGCTTTGGACCGGGCTTCTCAAGCCAAGGGTAGTCCTGGTAGCAAGACGTATGTTAGTGACGATTTGGATATTTCTAGAGACTCTGGGCAAGATAAAACTGCAAGGTGGATGAAATTACTCAATCATCAAGGGCCTCCGCAGACTAGACATTAAGTTTTCGACAGCTATTTTAGTCCGATGTGAACGCTTCAAAGATACACATACGTGCATGCGTGCTTGCATGTATGTATGTATCTATGTAACTAAGTTTTAGTTATAGTAAGTTATAGTTGATGCTCCTTAATCGATTGAGCTGAGCGCTCTACGAAATACGTTCTAGTTAAAAAAATAGGTATGTATGTGTGTCTATCATGCGTGCATGCATACGTACATACATAGTCATACTCACATGCATGCATACATACATGCATACTATTATTATCATTATCGTTGTTGTTATTATCATTACCATCATCATTATCATTATTATTATTATTATTATTATTATTATTATTATTGTTAGTTGTTGACAACTCATCTCACACAACACGTTTTTCAGTTGATAGCATTTAGTCGTCGATAACAAATTGTTGTCAACAACTCTGTCTAGTCTGTGGAGGCCCTTAGTGTTATTTAAAAAACGTTGTGCTATAGAAGCTTGTAAAAGCACGGGAAGCTATCTTTTTTGTTCAGTGGACATATGATTCTGGTATTCAACTTTTAATGATGATATTTTTAAAACGCGTGAATTTCTTTAAAATATGTAGTAAGAGGTCAGCACAGTTGACTGAGGTATTAGCATAATTATATACAGCTGCTCAATTTGGAAAATTGTATAAAAAGGTAATATGATGACCGGCGAAATTTGACGACGTTAGTGTGGCAGTTAGTATTTTTGAGTTCAATTATTTCCTGAGTAGACTAGGATGTATTTCTATCAGCTGTTATATTTCGCAAGGGACTGTCCAAATCAAGAATTAAAATGGAATTTAATGGGACAGTCTGCAAAATTAGTAAACGTCTTGAGCTGGTAATGTTTGATAAGCAGTTTCTATTATTTGACTTGCGGTTAAGTCCTTGTTTACATTTCCATTCCATTCCATTCCAATTTTTTTTAGAAATTTAAAAACAAAGCTTGGACTCAGAGACTCGGATCATTATTTTTAATTCCGTTTGCTTTCTTTCTTTAGTGTTCGTACAGCAAGTAATTTGTCAGTGGACCGTTCCTTGAGCCGCAGCCGTCGCACTCCGTCTCAGGCAGATCCTGCTTCACGCTCAAAGCACGCTCCCTCAGCAGGAGAGGAGTCGGGCAGTATTCCTGAGGAGATGGAGCACAGTGTTGCTGACAGCGTCCAGTCTGATATCGCGCTTGATGTGGCTGAAGATGACTCACTAGCGGAGGTGTTAAGCGGGGATAACCTTAGGAAACCTACTGGTAAGTACATGTAGATCTTTATAATACGTTTGTTTGAGGATGCGACGAGTCGTTCCAGTCAATTGACTTACGTGCTTCATTCAATCAACCGATCACAATAGAATTCTAAAGTGTGACGTCACAAAAAATTAAATCTATGAAATTATGGGATTGGGCGCCATTTTCGAATGGAGTATCCTTAAAAAAGGTTCCTTGCCAAAACTTAGCTCTCAATTGTAATTCCCAGCTGAAATATGAAGGATTGAAATTTGATACTCCCCCATATAAATCTCTCTAATTTTGAGTCAGTTCTAAACTGAAGGAACAGAAACAAATTTTGAAGGGTTTGTATGGAATACCATCAAACTTTGATCCCTTATATCTCTACCGGGAATTGCAATTCGGAGCTAATTTTTGGCATGAGGACGTCTTTTAGCATGCTCTATGAGAATATGGTATCATATCCCATAATTTCAAAAATTTTATTTTTGTGACATCATCACTTTGGAACTCTATGAGCGGGGAAGAATCAAACAAATAAAACTAAATAAACCTGCTTTGCTTTTTTCGTCTAGAACGCTTAGAGAGGTCTCCAGAAGAAGACTACACGTTGAACTTTGAAGAGTCGGTGATGTCGTCGCATACAGCTACAGATGACGAGATCGACTTTCGAATGATTCTTCCTTCTGAGAGTCACAGACGTCGGAGCCTGGGAAAGACCGGAAGGAGCGGCAGCATAGCCTCTGACCCGGGCACTGTGTCGTATTCGTCTGTAAGTATGGCAGGCCTGGCGCCTTGGCAAAATATGAGCAACTTTACTATAAAACTGTGGAGGCGCAATGGCTTCATGGCTAGCGTGGCCATCTCTGAACCGAGCGGTCCGAGCTGGGGCCCTGGCCGAGCACATTATATTGTGTTCTTGACCTGTTTCACTCTTACAGTGTCTCTCTCCACCAAGGTGTTTAAATGGGTACCGCTGAATTTAATGCTGGGAGTGACGCGGTAACGGACTGTCATCCTACCAGGGAGAGTAGAAATACTCCTAGTCGTTTCATGCTAGAGAAACGGAGATAAGCTCCGGCCTGATTGGTCAGTTGGCCCTTATGCAGACTTGACCTTACTGTAAAACGGGGAATTTAAGACCGCCTTATTTTTTAACAGGTCTTGCGCCATATTTGTGCGGTAGATCCGATAGAAAAGAGAAAATTGGCCAGATTTTATTTTTTTTTTCGTTCACAATAGAGTGAGTAAACAATACAGTTCTTTCTTGTGACGCACGAATAACAGTCTGAGATGTCATGATGCGGCACTATGTAGTGATGTAATTTCCGCTCTGTTTGTAGGACGATAACCACGATTCACAGGATTTCCCAGCTGATAAGGTAAACGTTTTTTTTTTACTTGAGAAAGAGGTCCTCAATGGATATTGAAAGTAATGGTTTTTACAATATGATCGCACAGGGACCATCATGTAACAGTCGTCATCCATGACGAGGACGAATGGCGCAATGGTGTGAGCGCTCGCCTCTAACCAATGTGGCCTGGTACCATATGTGGATAGAGTTTGTTGTTGGTTACATACATACATAACCTTTATTTCAGTGTCTTGTCGCTCTAGCGCCAGGAGGCACTAATTGGGGACACGCTAAAACATAAGAAATATTACCCTTCCGGAGTGTTTCCATCGGTGTCTCCTCTTTTCCTGCCTACACAAGAACCAACATCTCCAAATGCTAATTAGAACAGGATGGAAGACCTGCATGATGACTAGCTAAGGCTGATGTGCCTTCTTCTCTAATTTTTACCCATTGAGATTAGTTACTGTAGCTAAATTGGAGGAAATTTTCCTTTTTTTGTTTTGGATTCTGTCTTCAGAACCTCACACTTTGAACTTGTCTTTTCACTGTTTCTTGTGCTTATCAGGTGCTTGAGGAGTTTTCCGCGGCGCCTTTTTCCGGTGAGGACTCGTTCTCCCAATTCACGTCCGAAATGGTCCGTTTGATGAAAGAAGAAGAAGTACGAGCCAAACATCAAGCGGGCCTCTTGCGCCTGCGCGAGAAAGCCCTCAAGGAAAAGACGCGAGCCGAGATGGCCTGGCTCGAGTGTCAGAAACAAAGGCACCGCGACAAGGGTGCTGATGACGTCATGCCGTCAATCAGAAAACGACAACGAGGGGTTCTGATGAGACTTCAAGCTGAACAAGTAGGGCTGTAGCACAAGTGTCGGATTCGGTGCTAGAAATCTAGTTCACGTGAACATTATATGAATTGTTTTCCGTTTTCTTTAAAGGGGACTAGATTACGCAATTTAAGGCGATTTTAGCGATGACCAGCTGGTCATCAATACAATTTATGATGGCTTAAAACTGTAGAAGAACAGAAAAGCCCAAAAGAGACATAGATGGGTAAAGTTCGAGACGATTAAACTCGAGTGCACTCGGGTAAACTTGAAAATGTCGAAGTTTATCTCGAAGTCTATGAAAGCCTTATTTCTTACGGTGGGAAACCATCTTCGTGTGTCTTGTGTCTGTGATTTTGCCAAGAAAACAAATACTGTTCATCTGTCAATTTGAAGTTAAGAGCCTGTAATTATCAGCAATAAACTTCCTTAATACTGTGACCTAGCTTATTTTTAATCACCAGCCCCAAGTCTAAACAAAGTAGATCAGGATTAATTGCATTTCAAAGCAATTTTCGTCATTTTGTTTCTGTTTAGGCGGAGATCAAGCGTCTGAAAGCAGCAAACCGTGCAGCTAGTTGTGAACGACGCCTGCTGTTAATGCAGCAGGAGGAGATCGCCCGACTACGAAAAAACACCAAGAAAATAAGAGAGAAGGCCGCCACAGAACAAGCCAAACACGGTCAGGATCGTGGAGAAAAATCTACAGAACAGGACTTTGTTGAACAACCCAGGGTAAGGTTTTAATCAACAACGGATTCCTAAGCTAAGTGAATTAGCCTGAGAAAGAGCTGTCAGTAAATGTTTTATTATGACTGAGAGATTTACTTCATAGTGACTGATTGAGAGCGGGCCGATTTATCACCAATTCTTAATTTGCGCGCGTTCCCCATTTTCCCTATTCATACAATAAATGAGTAATCGTATAAAAGCTCAAGCAATTGCGGAGGATTTACACTACTCGTGATATATGAAAATTCTCTCCGATAAGTTGTTAGTGGATTGTAATGATTAGACATAGTTAGGTATCTTCAAACAGTAATTTTTAGAGTTAATTAATGTATAGTAAGTAATACCGTTCAGTGCTACAAGAAGACAGTGGTGATATCCATGTGATCTCGTGTTCTTAAATAAGACCTGATGGCGATACCGTTCAGTGCTACTAGAAGACAGTGGTGATATAAAATGCATTTATTTCAGAGCGAGGCTGAGTCAACCGAAATAAATGAGGAGTTTGAAGACAATCCCGCGGACCATTCGACTCGTAGCCGTTCGTCCGTTTCAGAGGACATTAAGACTGCCTCACCGTCGGCTTCTGCAGGAGCGAGTGTCGCTGAAGAACTTCCTAGTTACCAGTCTCCTGGAGAAAGTCGGACCGAGACAGGCCACAGAGGGTCTGGTGCTGCTGAGAGGAAGGGAAGATTGTCCGAGGGAGACAGTGATGAGGGGTCGGCCAAAGAAGGGACCCTCTCGGCTAGCAAAGGATCGCCGACAGCTTCTGACTCGACTGTTATGCAGAAACTGAAGAAGTTAAAAAGTCAGTCCAGCGAAAGGTTAGTCGAAATAAACGGTAAAAAAGTATTTCAGGTGTAGATTTTAAATCATTTTGAAAGTTACATTACCTCAGTCCTTAGGCCAGTTTCGAAACATCGGACACTACGCTGAAGTAATTTAGAAACGGAGATTTCACTCTGAAAACGCATCAAAAAATTTCCGTTCACACCGCGCCGGAGAAATTTGAAAACGTGACGATCGCCAATCATTTTGGATTTTTGTTTCAAAAATTTAAAAAAAATCGGGGAGGGAAATCACCTGATTATCGCGTGGTCATCATTTTCAAAAATCTCCGTTTTCCAAATGTTTCAGTTCTGTTTACACAAAAATGAGAAGACGGTGTTTATTTATTTATTTATTATTGTTATTATTATTATTATTATTATTATTTTCAAATTCCTCCGATTTGAATAGCGTTTTCGGAAAGCTCCGTTTTCGTGACGGATTAGTTTAGACGGTAGGTCTAACCGTAGAAATAAAACTGCGTTTTCAAATTTCTTCGGCGTATTGTGGACGGGATCTAAGTTGACCCGAATGTCTAGCCGAATTAAACTGGCTTCTCAACCGCAATGCGTTATGCAATACCTCATGTGCAATCCTTGCGTCTGAGATTTTAAGATAGAGGCGTAACGCAGTCTGTTAAATGTATCGTCAAATTTTTTTACGAAATCATTCTGTAGTTTGCTTTCAAACTAGAAAAAATATCTTGACATCTGGCCTAGAAGCAAGTGTTTGCAAATTTACCCCAAGGCATGAATGGTTTTCAGGTCTGTTTACATGAACAAAACGGTCTTTACAAGTGAACGAAAGAGTAAGTTTTGCCACGTGGCTGAGCAATTAATTTGATGTCAGCTTTGCCTGTATATATACCTACATGTAATTTGCGTTGTAGCCAAACGTAAAGAGAATGAGAGGTTTTTTTATTAGATAAACAGAAACAATTTGGTTCGGTTTATTTGTTTGCGCTGAACACTTGGATTTGAACTTGAATGTTTGATGTTGCTCATGAGTGGGTTTGGACTGAACTGGCTGGCCAGGCTACACTTTTGCTGTGTTTGTTTTTTTACTTTTCACAAGAGATTATGGTCTCTTGTTTTACAAAATTCATGACACGTAACATTTCTTGTCGTCAGTCAAAAAGAAAATATCTAAAAATAATCTTAAACCATTTTGGGTGACTTAAAACAAGATGGGAATAGCGTTTTACGAAATTTTCTAATGTACTTAATTTACATAGCCGCTTTGATCCTTGAAACCTTTTCTAAAAACGGTTACTTAAATACTTTACATCAACATTTAAAATAGGAAAATGAGGTTAAGCAGTGTGTGTAATATGCGCGTCTTTTAACCTTTCTACTTTATTGCAGGCTCGAAGAATCTTGCTCGTAAACACAGAAAAATCGTTTGTTTAGCTATCAATTATTGCGTACTTTAATTTCAAAACCCTATCAAAACTCTTCTTACAATGTCAACACTGAAGGGAATTATAAGCTGTGGTGATTTTTTCTAGGTAATCCTTCTATTCTCAAAACTGGCTTCGAGCTTGATATAAAATGGGTTCAGGGATATGGCGACGGTGAACACATAGTGAATGAACATGTTCTTTGCAAGGGCTGGTTCACACTGACATAAGCATAAGCATAAACCGACATACGCAGAAGCAGAAAGATGCAGATAATTAGAACCTTTTATTTGGGAAATTTCCAACAAAAGGCGGTAATTATCAACATCTCACTGCGTCTGCGTATGTCGACTTATGCTTATGCTTATGTCAAAGTGTGAACCAGCCCCAAGAGTGAAGCAATATTAGCAAACGATTTATTGCCCAGTAAGTGCCAACTTTGAACTAAATGAAATTATGCTTAGTTTTGTCTTGGTCGAGAGCAGACCAATAAGCAATTTAAACACCAATTAAATTTGTCCCACAACAGTTGCAAACCGTTTAACTCTAGGATAGACACCCCTTGACACCTTTGTCCATATATATTGTTTCATTTTAAAGTCAAAATCCGTGCCGGATCTCAAATACAACGCCGATCTTGTTTATTGATCAGCTGATCGGTTTTGGATTTGACTTCGACAATCAATCAGATTGTATTGATGTGTATGTTTGCGGACGGCAATATCGCCATAATTGCAACAGATCATATCGGAACACGGCCCCCTATAGGGCTGGTCAAAACACCGAAATGCAAATGAAACTGTTCGTAGCGATATTTAGTGCCAATAAGCTGCGGTGTGTTATGATTTGCGAGCCGAATCTCACAGAAACTTCTAATTGCTTTACCCCGCCGCCAAGACGAAATTTAACTAACATAATTTCACGATACACCGATTTTTGAATCTGTTCTATTTAACAATTCTGTCTTCCTGCCGTGGGCTTTGTTTCGTCGGCTAATATGATGTGCCTGGGCTCATTCGCTAAGGGTAAATTCCTGTGTCATTGAAATGTTGTGACGTAAGCAATCGCCATGATTCTGTAAGAGAATTGCTTTTTTTTCTGTGTGTTTTGGCCTTCCTAAAGCTACCAGGTTTGACAGAGGCTGTGATTGAGAACGGCTTACAACTATCCTTGGTCAGTTATGTTGTGGCGTGATTTGTTTTTTCTCTTTGTTGTGTTGACATTCGTTCAATTTTTAATTCCCACTTGTACGGATTATGTCATTTTTATTTAACGATGTAAACATACCGAATATTGGTAGGGAAAAGCTTTTATTTACCTTGTCGATTTTTTTTTCAAAAAGATATCTTGCGCTTCTGTCTCTAAAATCTGTGTGGATGTAATGTTTACACTGGCTGAAGTGCGAAATTTTAAAGGCGATTGTGTAATATTTGACAAGACAACTTGTAATCACTATTTAAAAATACTCAACTTCCGTTCAGAAGCGAATAACTGTACTCGAATAAAATTACTCGACATTGTTTTGTGTTTTGGTAGTGGCTTACCGACAAAAACTTTGTATTCTTTTTTCTTTAAGCATTTGCTCGATTTAAATTTTATTCGCATTGAATATGTAAGCATATCTTAAAATACTGGACTTGTGGGAGCGAATGTAGATTTAAAATTAGATCTTTCGTCACACTTGATTAGCTTTTAAGGAACGTTCGACCGATTCTCAACAACTCTTTAAATATTTTTGAACAATATTTTTACAAGCCTCCACGCGCGAAAAAAAAAATGTACGAGACATCCACCGTGATTTTGATCGAGGGTTCTCGCCCGGCGATGATTATCCAATCTTCTTTTTAGAACTAATCTAGTAATTACATGTCTGGATTGTCTTTGCTGGAACAATTTATTACGTTTTCCGCGGAGCGATGCTTTGTATTTTGTGCCGTATGATTCGCAGGTGAGACCTTATTTATGACTTCTTGAAATGTTGTGATTTGTAAACGCTGCCACCTGAAATTTTCACTCGCGCCCAAAACAAAGCTTGGGAGGATTTGCTATACTTGATAAGCAGGGTTAATGTTTTTACAGCGCCATTCCTAAACAGTGCTCGCGTTGCAAATAACCTTAAATTTGCGGCGTTTTCTTTGTTGCCGCCAGCTAGTTGCTAGTTTTATGAATTCTTCTTTATTTTATGATATCGTGTTTTGGATTAGGCTCTGTCGGTTGCAATATACACATCGTGTTTTTATCTTCGTTGAAATAAAACATACCAGCTTAAATATCGGAGTTGTTTTAAAACAAAGAAGCTCCACAACACTTCAGGTTTGCCCGTGATTCGTTGGGCGCCCTCAAGTGTGACGACAAGCTCAAAGAGACATCGAAAAAAAAAGCAAATAATGTGTTGTAATTTCCGGTTCCACTCGGGACTTTTTTGGTCTAGAAATTGCGCCTTGCAGATAGCCGCTCAAAACATTGCGGTACGTCAAAAGCGGCATGAAACCCGAATTTATGGCGCTGTATCACTAAGACTCTGAGTTTCAAAAAGTATCTGTTTGCGTTACAGTGTGCTTGCTTTGCACAGAGTCATCGCTGTCCAACTCACGTGCTCTTTATAAAACACGATTAGCCAAGAACATCGTGGATTCTTGCCAGAAAAGACGTAAAAAATAAATAAACAGAAGACCCGGTAATACATCTTGAAGACATGGCTGCAGTGAATTTTCTCCGCTGATAAAAGCGAGCGTCGCAGTCGCTCGTTCCTTAAGAATGTATTCTGTTGTGGTTGACAGGCTGTAAAGCGTTTGTAAGCAGTTCAATCGTGTGGGTTTTTGGCCGCTATGTGGTTGTTCTTCTGCATGAGAAGGTATTGCACTTGTTGCTTCTTCACGGATCCACCTGCTGTTGTTGCGTTACAAATTTGGGGACGATTTCTCTGATCATCGGCTTCTAACACTCGATGCCTCGGTCGGAGAGCTTCATGGCCGATAGTCATCGCTTGCTTTCAGATCTGCCTCCCGGATGGCACTTTGGTGATGTTCAACCATGCTCCCGGCAGTTACATGCAACGTTCAAATTATATTTTATCGCTACGTCGAAAATATTGCCCACTTTTAGTTAACAATGCAACCAGTTCCTTACTGAAGTCATTTTTTTTTCGAACCAGTCTGTTAAAAGGTTATCATTGAAATGAAGGTTCCTTGCAACGGTCACCTCGTCACTTTCCAGCAGTTAGTTTTATATTTTGTATTTCATGACCGAGCGCTCACCTGTTTGACTCGTTAGAACCTGTTTTCAAAATTATCAACACGGTATTTTTTTTGTAAAATTTCGGTTCTTTAGCTTTTAGCCTGGTCGCCTCATCTCTCGCGTATAAGTGAAGTCGCGTGTGTTGCTTAGGACGATTGTACGCATTCGAAAGCATGCGACGCAAATGTGTCATTAGGCGATTGTAATTTCGCAAAAATTATGCAGCTTTTCTGCCCAGGAAACGTTAACATAGCTTCATTTTCGAGCGCTGGTCTTCACGTTTTCCACTCATTACTACCAACTGGGTTATACGCAATTTTTCGGTCGGTATGTTTCATCTTAGTACTTGTACGTTTTTTTTTGATTGGACACAGAAGTCTTTTCTGCACATTTTATGCAGAGAAGTTGGTTTTGATCAAATTTATCGCAGACAACAGGTTACAGATGGTGGGTAAAAGAAAAAACTAAACAAGAGCGGAACAGTTAACTTTGTCATGAATCTAGACCTTCTTAGCTACCAGTTTCAACTTCAGTCAATGTTCCCGGGATTTTTATTTTCATTTGCTATTACCCACCTGTCGAATGTTTACCGCACACGATCCGAGAAAGTATTAGGAGGCCAGATTTTCAATAGACGTCCAGTGTTGTCCGTAATGAGTTTATATATTGACGATATTTTAGATTTTTTTATTTTTTGTTGGTTTGTTGCAGGTACCTAACCTTGCGAGAGCAGAAGCTTATGAAACGGCGGAAGGAGGCTGAAAACCTGTTGGAAGACAAAAAGAAGCTCCTAGAATGGGAAAAACGACTTGATAAAGAGGAGAGTCTTGTAAGGAATCTTCTCAACGAAGCTCTTAGCCTCGAGAGCTCGAGGAATAAAGGAAGGACAACAAGCATTACAAGTGAAGAGGAGGAACACAAAGGTATTACAGTTTAAGACTTAAGTCCCAATTGAAGAGAAAAGACATATAACATTAAAATTTGCAGTTTTCGTGAGAAAGAAGAATTCACAGTAATTACATGTCCCATTATGTGTGTCATTTAAGTCGTCTATGTTCTCTCAGGGCGTTGAATCTAATATATCTATGTCATGATCTTATGATTTATTGTGACTAACACGTTTTGCAGCATTAGTTTCCTTCTACTCATTACAGATCACTTTGTTCCTTGATAGTTATTGTTCCGTTGCATTTTCAACAGATCGTAGCGGTCGAGGGTCTGCAAGCCTTTTGGCGTCCCGGAGTCCGTCGAGTAAAGTTAGCGATAAAAGTCGATCCCCTCAACGAACAGAGAGTATCAGCGAATCCATCAAGGTCTCTGAGTCACGTGGCCACGAACGTAGCGCAAGCGAGGGTTCAGTCCCTGAGGACATCAGCGTCTCTGCAGGTGACAAGTCGCGTGTTCGTTCGGAGAAGTCACATGAAAGCTCCATCCCCGAGGTGGACATGAAGACTCGGTCACAGGGAAGCTCGATTCCTGAGGAGATTCCCGAGGAATATGTCAACGACACTTTCGAGTCTCTGGATAGCACAGCCACGCCGGCGCACTCCACCCCCGTGCGGAGCGATTTGTCGCTCAAGCGGGACACTTCTCCTGCGATCAGCCGAAGGTCTTCTACAGGAGAAGGAAGTAAAAGCGAGGAGGAAACATCGATGACTGGTGAGTTGTTACCTGAGAAAGAGAAAAATTCATCCCAGTAGTGGTTAGATTTTGTAGAGCAAGGAGGAGCCCATTTGGAAATGAGGATCAGTAAGTAATCCATTTGCAAAGTTTTGCTAGTAAGATTTTTTTCCTCTAGCAAGATGAGGAGACCGCTAGCAAATTATTTCCAGATGTTTGGGAGACATGGATGATTCTAACTCGCAAACGTTTCAACTGTGCTAGTAGATATTTTTCTCAGTCGCAGATTATCAATTGAAAATAACTTGCATTTTGCGAGTTTGCTAGCGTTAATTCAAGCCCTGAAGGGAGGCTGGGATGAAAACGGATTACATTATTAACAAACCCCGGTTTTTTGAAGGCTTGATAACGCTGTGCAACGGATAAATCGCTGTCCAGTGGATGAGTGTTGACCAAACAAACCACGCTATCCACTGGATAGTGATTTATCCAGTGGACAGCGTTATACACCTTTGGAACCTTGTAAGGGTTTTAGTTATCATTAATGATCATGTTAGCATCGTTTAATTTCTGTTGTACTTTCCGCAAGACACAAAAGCACATTTCAAGAGGTTTGTTCCGTTAATCCGCCAATTCGCTTATATTTTTTTTTAATGGAAGTAAAAGTCACCGTTGCGACACGTCCTCTGATGAAAGTGACTCCAAACATATTCACCTTTCCTGTCAAATGGCAAAGTCTTCATAAGTCGCCGTAGATTCCTTGTAGAACTAGTTAAGATAATTTTACGTAACGTGGTGACATGATTTTGGTTTGCATAAACCTGCTTACTTCTTGGGCTTTCATACAACCCTGGGGTATTATAAGCCTCGTAACAATTGAGAAAAGGGTGACAAGACATCATATTAAACGTTATGTGATCGCAATGTTTTCATATTTATAATGATTACTGTTATTTTATTTTACTTTCCTTTTTGGAGCGCCGTTATGGGAGTGTGGTTTTTGTGCCCATTTTAAAATGCTTGTACAGTCTTGAGGACTGTAGACTCCTTTCATTCCATGTCTTCCCGTGAAGAAAATAAATCAAATGGAATGCAGATTTCATTGTATATTAATTACTATTTATGAGTCACAATATTTCGCCCACGAGTGAAGAAAATTATCTTTTCGTCCGTTTCCCATCAGCTGTTCTCGTGACAAAAGACTTAAATTAGAGGCTCGTGTCAGTTAACATTGATATTGACTTAGTTACCGATTCATTCGCTGTTGGTGACTCGAGCCAAGCCGTGTTAGTGATGTTTGAGTTATTTTTTAAACTTGGTCTCGCCCGAATTACGCGATTTTATTTTTCTGAAATTTATCCGTCTTGTTTTTGTCGTGGCAGGGATCTGGCCTTGCTCATATCTTCCTACCGTTTTGAACAATAGCTCTTCCCCCTGAACGAATATAACATCGGTACAACTGCTCCCTGTTTATGTATTTTCTGTGTTTTCGGTTTTCTACGTGACATTGTCTAAATTCAACCTTTTCTGGCGTCTTGAGTATAACGTGGCGAAATGAATCGGACCAGCGTTTTGTTACAATTCATATTCATTTTTTTTTTCGTGTCACCAATTAGTATTCATTGGAATTTTCTATTTAAAATCAAAGGGAATGGAACTATGGAAGTGAAATAGTCGATGATATCATACCTAAGTAGTTAGTGATAATTTGCATGACAAGGTCATCTGTACAATCCTCCCTGCAAACTCGCTTAAAGTAGTTCCTTTTATTTTCCCCCTTCCTCACTTTGGCATTTCGCTGTCCTTGCTGAAAAGAAATTAGATAGAGATTTTGTTAACACTGTGTTTAAGTGTGCCTTTTCTGTCATTTGTAAACCTTTTGTAGAATTCATTTGATCTTAAGCTATCGCCTCGAGGAAAGTTTCCATAGGATTTCTCTGTTCCTTGAAATATGTAATGAATATTTTACGTCGGCTCAGCTCCGAAATATCTTCCCACTCGTGGAATGACGGGACGGCACAGGATGTTTTCCGCGATATTTCAAAATTATTTAAGTTGGAGTGCGAAGTTAGCTCATTAGGCAAATTTAGGGTTGTTTCGTATGTTGTTCTTTTGTGCTACCTCGAGAGGTTACAGGGCTTTTTCATGGGGAATGTTGGATTATAACTTGTAAGTGTCACACTTCCTTTTGTAATATTTGTATTTGCAAGCTTCTGTGTTGGCGGTCCTTTAAATGGCATCGTGAATTTCTGGTGACATAAATGCTGGCTCCGTTTATTTCGTCGCAGCTTCAAATGATGTTTAAAGTCTGAATTTTTATTGCTATTTCTGATTGTTTCGTAGTCGAAAATTTTTGGTAACGACATAGAGCGGAAAGGTTATTAAAAGGTAAACAAAACTAATTTGAAATACTCAGTGAGGAGTGAGATTCATAATAATCTCAGAGGCCTTTTTAACTTCCATGTTTTTAGACTTTCTCAAGGTATCGAGTGAGTGAAAAGAAAATAATTGTCTGCTTAATTCTCCTTACTTCACAATGTATGCTTTGTGGCGCTGTTGACGAAGTTGTTAACTCGAGCCGGCGACCTCTCCGTGAGATATCAAGAAGTTGTCTCAGGCTATTAGATAACTTAGTACAACTTCGATATTTCTTCAAAGAATCGCAGGATTTTATCATTTACGTAACATATCCTCATTTACGGAATTTGCACTTGTGATGATCAAACGTTTTTGTCTCAAAACGAAACGGTTCTCGGTTCTCGTGAAATATAAACGACAGCGTGAGGCCGACGTCTTGCTATTGAATTCTTAAAAGGAACTTTCCTGTCTGTCCTGAGTCAGTTTAACTGTTTCAAAGTTAAGGAGTTCTAAAATTCGTGGCATGCGGGTTGCATTTCAAATGAACCTAGAATCGAATGGGTAAGTTAAATCTGAGCCGAACTTAGACTTCTAAGCGAAACCCAGCAGTGAGAACGAAACGGAGATCGCGCTTGTCCCCGGCTTCGCTCGTGTATCTTGACTACTTAAAATTTGTTTTTAAAACGACACCGATATCAATTAAAGTTTCAGTGTATTATCAGTGAATCATGCTAGATATTGGCCATCTGGGTTAGTTAGCTTCTCAAGAGCTGAGAGGCCTTAGAACCTGTACACCGTCGGTAGCGGCTGAATTCGCTGACTGTTGAATTTGTGTAAAAAAATTTCCCTCAACCTCGTCTCATTTTTTCCTAGGAGAGATGAGATTATTTGCGGTACAGCGAGGAATGACAAAAAAAAGAAGCGCAAAGTTTTGTAGTATATCTCTTTCTCGCTTGAATCGCGTTTCGCACGCTGTTAGCACATCGACTATTTGAGAATATCGATTATTTAGCCTTTTCTTATTTCGCCTACTAAAAGGCAGGTTTTCACATTACCATTGGCAGTGGCTTGCCCGCAAAATCTCTGAGATCACAGGAGAACATTAGCGATCATCAGGGGAGAGCAGTCGCGTATAATCACAAGAAGAGACACGGTCTTTTCCCCCGCTCGCCAGCCATCAGAACTTCCACAAACGTAATTTTGTTTGGTTTTTGTTCCAATGGCATGATGGAATTTTACCACCTGACAGCTGGCCGTGTTATCAAAAGTGTATTAAAGTTATTGTGCAGCAATCATGCAGATTTAAGGCCAAGGGAATGTTACCTAACGTTTGAAACAAGGTGAAACTCGGGGTATATATGCAAATTGTCAGTCGGAAAATTAGAACAAAACAGATGGTCGCTGGTTGCTGTTTTTTATGATTACGCAATCGAAGAATCGCTCGCTATCAAATGGAAACTAGACTAAGTTAAAAAGAATTTCAACTGATTACCAAAGACATTATAATTATTCCTTGAAAAACTTACCGAACCTTTTCCACTTAACAAGACGTTCGCCTTAAGTCGTGTGGCAATCGAGAACTGAAAACGTAAATTTAAATAAGACATGGAAACGCCAGTGGGAGTTTCGTGTACGCGTGGGAGGTGACACGAGATATCGCCTGCTCTCACAGTTTTCCCCTTATAATTTATTCAAATCACAGCTTAGTCTTTCTCGCACACTTCCTGTGTTATTTTAAGCTTGGTTTCATTAGTAACACGAGAGTAGGCGTAAAACTAACTCCTCAGCAAAGCATGATAATAGTACGAAACATGGGTACAGCGAACGCTAAGAAAAACTACCACGCTCGTTTTTACTTTCTCGGTTGGAAAAGGCACAAAGAAATATAAACTGTTCTTCGTTTTTAGTTGTTTTGTAGCTAAACCAAGAGAGACGAAAATCGCCTTGAGTCTAACCTGAGCATCAGGTCTTCTAAAGTGGAAGAGAGAGAGTGGGGAGGAGAGGAAAGTGGAGGAGAGGGGAAGGGGGTGGGGGAAAAGAGAGGGGAGGAGGGAGGGGAGTAGACGAGAAGCACAGTAAGCTTTACTTTCGTTTTCATTTGCATCTTATTTCTTCCTTTCAGCTTACCCTCGAAAAGCCTACTACTTTGGCCGCCTTGCTTTCGACCAATGCCCTCGTCTGCATTCCTTTTCATGTTTTCCTCATTCCTTTTCATGTCTATTTAAGAAATAGAAAACATATACCGTGTTTCTATCGAGTTATACAAACACGAGTGGAAGTTTGGGAGAACGAGAAATGACGAGTTCTCCCAAACTTTCACGAGTGTTTGTGTAACTTGATAAAAACACGGAGTACATGTTTTCTATTTCTTTTAGCAAACACCACGACGAGAACAACTTGTTAACTTTGATTATCAAAATGTAAATTCTCTTTGCTCGTGCCATCACTACGTCAACAGCGCGCGCTAGTTCTGTCTCCATCGAGTTGTACAAACACGATTTTTAACCAATCAGCGCGCGTGCTTTCTTAGGACTGTTTTCTAAAGATTAATAATTCACCTCCTCCTTTCGATCTTTTTCCTTTTCTATTTCAAGACGCGACTAACTTACACGCTGAGTTCTATTTCAATGTTTTTTTAGAAACGTCGGATCACAGCGACATCGAGTCTCGTGTCCGCCGGCTGAGGGACCAACTAGAGGTGCGCAAGCGGGAAGTGAAGCGCTTGTATAATGAAAGAAAAAAGCAAAGGAAAGCGATGTTACGGGCACAGGAGGCTAGCTTGAGACAAGAACTGCAGGTAAACGTTGGTTTTAACGTGTGCTAAGGCGCATGCGTTTGTAATTGAAAATAGGGAGCTTAAGCACGCGCGTTTTTTTGAGACGTGGACGGCAGCCGGAAGAGAACATTTCGCGTTCTAGGACCGTATTGTCTCGCAGATTTTTATACTACTCATCTCTAATGGAGAAATGATACTTAGCAATGGGAATGTGGTTGTGTGAGGGCAAGTTAAAAATGAAAATAGCTCACTTCCGGTTGCCGTCCGCGTCTCAAAAACGCGCTTGCTTACGCTTCCCAATGACGCTGACCTACAATTTCGTGATCTCCGAAGTCACGTGCTCGTTTATTCATCGTTCAGTCGGGAAATCGAGAGCGAACGTGGACAGAAGATAATACACTTTTAGTTTTTTTCCGTCTCCAAAGAAGCCCAAAATTCAAACAGCGTAGCCGCCATTTTGAACAGTACTCAACACCCAGGCCACGTTTTCGTGACATCATTCCGTCTTAGAGATTTTGTCCAAATGGCTTCCGAAGAGCCTTTTAACTACCACTCCGCTGGGTTATGGCTGACCTTGAGCCATATAATATTATTTTGAGGCAAACATGTCCAAACTTGGAAATGATAGTTGATTGAAGATAGTGTAGTGGGTAATCGCGTGGTTACCAAGACAGTTGCAGGTTTTTCTCCTGCCCGCTGATTTCGAGTCGGACGGATTGACGTCATATCAACACGGCCTGACTGCCAAGACAGTTTCAAAATGGCGGCCTCCGAAGTCACTCCTTTCGAGACGAATTTCTTCAGGATATCGAGCACTTCGAAGGCTGAAACCTTGGTGAGTGGAAATACCGATTCTTTTCTTGCTGAAGGCGAAGACAAAACAAGTAAGCTTTTTGGAGTGACATTCTCCTTTAACCGGGAGAAAGGAACAATAAATTATAGAATATCATAAGTTGTGTTTCATAACATACGTAACAATTTCACAATTAGATTGTTCGCTCTCGATCTGTTTTGCGTGATAATAAATCAAGAGCGAATAATCTAATTGTTTTAGCATAAATATACTAGCCGTTGAAAACTTTATCTAAAACTTTATCGAATCCTTTTCAAAGACACTTCGAAAACGGGAAGAAGCGAAGCGAGCGTCATTTTGTTAAGAACCGCACACTGCTAGGACTGTTCACTGTCTACAACAGTATAGATAGTGAGTACCGTTGCCAATAAGAGAACGGTATTCGTGATTCGTGATCTAAATGAATTGAAGATTTAAAGTGGAGGAATATTGATTAGTTTTCTTTGTTACGTCCTCCAGGCTGTGGAAATGGTAATCTCGAGGACAAAAGCAGAGCTCAATCGACCTCAACCGGAGTCTAAAAGACCAGAGACTGGCTCAACAGAGCAACGTGCTGTGAGCTCCAAGAGCGAGTCCAGCGACACTATCCCCACCCGTGAAGTCAGGTATCACCTCTCCCGAACATCAGATACCAGCGGAAGTCGCACGTACACCCCCCCAGACAAGTCTGCAAGTGCGGTAGCCAAAAGTGAACCGCCTGGGGGGAGAGTTTCAATAGCTGTAGATACGGATGTTAGCAGTCGAAGTGACCGAACAATTTATGATGCTCCGAGCTTGAAAGAAAAAGAAAAGGATTTGTCTTCTGTGAGTGGAATTAGAGTGGAGGAGAAAACGAAATTACCTGAGAAAAATGAAACTGGGTTAAATAAAAGAGTAGACCTTGATCCTACCGACAGAACTCGAAGTCCTGACGAGTCGTTCTCGGCAAATCGTCGGCAACCTTCGAATAGTGAAATAAAGACATCAGTCAGGGATCGACAAGATTCGGAAACAGAAATCGAAGATGAAGCAAAAACAGCCCAAGATTTGTCTCTGAGTGAAGAAAGTGAAGTTCGAACGGCGTCTAAAGCGTCTTACTCTGAAAAGTCGTTCGAACAGAGGTCCCAAGGTTCTAGTAAATCATTGTCAGTTAGTCGTGGGAACGAATCGGAAAGTGATCGGAGGAGTTCGGTACAGGAACGGTCCGATCTAGACTCCAAGATCCCGGACGAAGCCAAGACTGCTGATGATGTATCGGCGAGCGAGACTGTTAGCAAGTCAAAGTCCTCTCCCTCTGAATCTGATGGACTTAAAAAATCGAAAGGTGATCGCTCAAGTGTCGCCAGCGACCGAAAGTCAACCATTTCCGAGATTTCAAAGTCTTCGCCACTGTCAAAATCTACGGTGCCGTCGGAAAAATCCCGAGGCTCGCATCAGTTGTACAGTTCGTCGTTTGAAAGTGTCCATAGTGAAGGAGACAAAACCGAGGATGATATTAGCGAACATATTAGTATCGAGGAAGGCATAAGAGACGATGAACGGTCTGGAGTAAATGACAGCGTTAAAGATGAGGTAGAAAGGGAAACATCAAAGGACGGAGATAAGACAATTGATGTTTCAGAAGTTCCTGAAGAGATTTCTAGCGTCGGGAATGAAAGATCTGGATTTAAGGAGGATGTTCCTTCAAGTCGAAAAACGATATCTGTGTCCGATGAAAGAAGCAGCCTAGCATCTCAAACGTCTGTACAAGAAGGAAAAGATTTACTTAGACCAGGGAAAAATGAAGATCAGTTTCCTTCGTACAGCGCTGACTTCGAGCCTTCAGCATTGGACGAGACGGACGAAGGAAAATCTGACAAGTTAACTCGTCAAGCTTCCTATACTCCCGATTTCGACGCATCCGAGTCGAATGTTTCCGCACAGGACGACGAAAGCTTCCAGCGAGAAGGGAAGCCCCAAGATTTGAGTTACCACTCTAAGAAAAGCAAACATTCCAAAGAGAGTAAAGGAAGCTACAAGATGCCGCCTCAAAAGGAGCTTCATCGAGATGAACCCCTGCCATCCGAAGACCAGCAGGTTGCTCGGATTCCAGTGGTTCAGTTGGAGCAAGGTAGCGATGAGGAAAGCATTGCAGAGGAGCTGAGTGAAAACGTTGTAGAACTCGAAGAGGTTGGTCACAATGAAGATAGTAGCACTTTAGAAAAACACGACTTGGATAACGAAGAAAAATTAGGAAGACTCTCAGACGAGGAGGGTAGCATTGACAACAACGAAGTAGCTTCAGTGTTACCTGATGTTCCAACGCCGGAACCGCAAAGCAAACCATCTCTTGAACAGACAGCTAACAGAATTGTTGACGACTTGTCTGCTCTGTTGTTGACCGAATCAATGAACTGCGTAACGAGCGTGTTAGAAAAGCGCCGACGCCCTACCGAAGATTTACCGAAAGAATTGGAAACTCGCGAAGAAAGGAGCAATAGATTTGAGAATGAAGATAGATCTTCATTAGAAGAACACAAGGATTTGATTTCGCAGTCGTTGGGGGAACCGTCTGAAGAAGAGATTTCTGATCATTTTTCTGTTTCGCAAGGCGATGATTCAGTTTCTGGACTGGACTTTAGAACAAATGAACGTGAAGATCTGTCTCCCTCTGTTGCCGAACAACCTCAACAAGAAACAAGGGAAGAACAAAGTAATGCTATCGTAAATAAACTCTCAGACGCATTGCTCAAAGAAGCTGCGTCACAAATGATCGCCATTATGAGAACTCGGCAAGAAAAGTTTGCAAAAGCAGAAGAAGAGCGAAGCACTGATGCATATACACCACCTAAGGGGGAGATAGAAGAGGATGAATTTCACTCGGGTGAGGAGAGTCCTCCAGGTCCGATCCCCAGGTCCAATCGATTTATGGCCGTGCAGCGATTTCCCGAGGGATTACTGAAGTATACCGAGGAAACATCGACGCCCCCCGGAAGCCCAACGAGCGAGCAGAATTCACCGATCGATGAGAAAGAACTAGTAGATAAGCTTGATCAGTTAAGGCGATTGCACGACCATCTTGATGGTGCAAGGGACGAGCACTTAGAAGACGATGACGAGCGTTTAGAATTTCCTGTCAATACTAATACAGTAATAGAGTTTCCCGCACAGGACGAAGATGAAGACGAGGAGAGCTTTAGGCGTTCCAGAGCAGCTTCCTTGCTTTTCTCTGTTCCTCATCGTCCTAGTGAAGTCAGCCCGTTGGTAGCTTCTTCTCTTTCGGTTTTCTTCAAACGTAAAAGACAAGGGCTGCCGATAGACAACGTCACTCCGCCGCCGGAAATAATCGGAGAAGGCGAAGCGGATGACGACCTTGAAGCGAATAGCAAACGAGTCTACAGACGACTGGTGTTCGATTTGACCGGCAGTTTACTCAAAGAACTGTTGTCAGAGGAGGCGCCCTCTAACCGTCCATCGTGGATGAAGGCAAAACCGCGGCGCAAACGTCGCTTACATCGCGGTCTACAACCTCTCGTCCATGAACAAGACTTTCTTCCCGTAGTGGAGCAGCAGGTGTTGAATTTAATTGGCCTAGGTGACGCCAGACCATCTCTAGAACGTGTCCGCCGCAAAACGCCGCTGAAGGCGGGTAAAAAGGATTTTGTCGACGCAATCTTGATTCAGGAACTTCGAGAAGACGAGCCGCTGTGGATTGATTACGATGACGATGAACTTGCTGTGAAGTTCCAAGTTTCGGACGCTATTTTTGAGTCGCTCTTGTCAGAGACGGTGATGGTGGTCAATGCTGTGCAGCTAAGACGCGAGGCCAGAGCTGATGCTGCGCGCAGCTAGCAGTGTCTGGTCGCGTTATTTTATAATTTATCTTCCGGTTTTCCGAAAAATGACACGGCTTTTCCTACTGCAATAAAATGTTCTGTCTCGTTATCACCTCGACCGGAACTCCAGCGGAACTCTTATCAGGCAGTGACACCCAGTATTTTCTCTGTTTGCTTTCCTCTCTCTTTAATGTTACCTTCTAATATGTCGCCTCTTGAGGTATGAAATTATAGATATTATCCATCCCTTCTCTCACCACTGAATACCTTATCCCCTAACCCAGCAAAATGTCGGATTTGTTGTGGGTTGGGGGAGGGGTGGTGTTGTTTATGGTCACTGGAAATCGGCAGTAGCGTTTCAAAATAGTTTCTTCCTCAAATCAATCTAGTGACTCTTGAAACAATACAGAACTCCAGTTCAAATCCCTTTGTTTCCTTTTTTAAAAGGTCACACCAAAAAACATTTTTTTGTCAACACTAATGAAAACCTCGCACTAAGCTTAGCCACTCAAAGTTTCAGCCTCTAAAGTACAGCCTCCAAAGAAGCCCAAAATCCGACATCGACCCCTGTTTGAACTGTATTCAGCAGCCAGGCTGCGTTTTCGTTATGTAATTTTGTCCAAATGGCCTCCGGCAAGCCTTTTAACTACCACTCTGGGTTATGGCTGTTCTTGAGCTGTATTATTTCGAGCCAAACATGCTCCAAACTCCGAAAATGATTCCATTGAAGAAAGTGAAATGGATAGTCGCTTGGAAAAATACATTTTGCTGACCCAGTGAAGGATGTAAAGTCAGTTGCTGGCTTTTCTTCTTGCCGCCAATTTCGGGTCAGACGGCCTGGTTGCAAAGTGCAGGTCAAAATGGTGACCTCCGAAGACGCGTCTTTCGAGATGAATTTCTTCGGGATAGCGGGCACTTCAGAGCCTGAAACTTCTGTGCGTGGAAAAGCTGAATGTTTACTTGCCATAGTCGAAGATAAAAAAAGTGAGCCATTTGGAGTGACCTCCCTTAAATGTAACAAATTATCCAAAATATTTGTTTTTTGCAGTGAAGTTTTCCTGTAAATTTTCACGCGTTGGTTTGCAATTGTACGTATAAATTATGAATTATTTTGGCATCCTCGCGTGTCACGGCATTGTAATTAGAACTCGCTGTAATTGTAAATAGAGATCTCCAATTTTATTTTTATTTGAAGAATGTGAAATGTGTTCTTGTTGAATAAAACGTCTCTCCTTGGTTAAACCACTTCTCTGTTTGGTAATGTCTTTTTATGACCGTGTGCTTAGCTTATTGACTGTCTTTTACCATATCAAAGCGCGTTTCTTTCCTGCAACGGATCAGCCATTTCGCACATTGCTCGAGCCTCCGTTACCTTGCCGCTGACCAGAACCAAAGGCATAGTAAGGTTTGTGAGGGATTGTGGCTTTGCTCGACTTCGTCCAGTAACTGAGAACAAGTCTTCGGCCAATGCACCCAAAGACAGCCGTCCATCAGTCGTTTTGCGAGTTGCTTCGGTGTCGATCCCAGTGTAAAACCCATGCTCAGTCTCAGTAGTGAATCAGTCTCCCGTGCGTCTGTATCCTGCGTAGCTGGCGGGATTTCGTGCGCGAGTGCTTTTGTTTTGGTAGCGAAGACGCGAGTGGGGAAGCCGTGAGGGGATTGGTGAAGAGTCGAGAATTCCTCGCGGGATTCGTCCGCGAGGGAATATGACGGCTTCGCCGCCGCTCTCCCCCTCACGCATCCCACCAGCTACGCAGGCTAGTGCGTCAACAACTGGAAGTGAGCTATTTTCACTTTTAACTTGCCCTCACACAAGTGGGAAGTGTCTTTTCTCCATTAGAGATGAGTAGTATAAAAATCTGGGACAACAAGATCCTGGCACGCGAAATGTTCTTTGCCGGAGACGCGGACGGTAACCGGAAGAGAGCATTTCGCCTGCCAGGACCGTATTATCTCCCAGATTTTTACACTACTTACTAATGGAGGAAAGGTACTTAGCAATGTAAGTGTGCTTGTGTGATGGCAACTTAAAAGTGAAATTACCTACCTCACTTCCGGTAAATAGTAATATCAAGTATGTTAACCACTGTGGTCTCTTGGAGTCGTCAGCCCATGCCAAGAGGGAGCGGGGTTATAAAACGGCGGAATTTGTGTCTAGATCTGCCGCGGAGAAATTGGGGAGAGTTAAAGACTGATAAAATAAACGTTTAAAAAACAAGGAACGCAAGGTGCAGTGCCGAGATTAGGACAAAACGTGCTAGTTCTGATGACTGAAGTACAGCAAAAACAGAGCTCTTTCAAGTAACCTGTAAGTTTTAATTTTCAAATACCTTTCAAAACAATGTAAGGTTGACAATGACGATCCCGCGCAGTAGTATATCATCATTTTGAGTAGTAAAATGAGTAAAAACGAGTTACTGATGTCACAGACAATGTGACAGGCAAATGCAGCATTACGTGAGAGTTTGCTTCTCACCACTAAGACATTACATTCTGGATCGACTTCTTGAGTTGTCCTTGTACATGTCTCGCTCTTGTTAATTTTTGTTAACTTATGTCCATTTTCTCAGCCTTGCGCTCATTGCTTGCCTTTCCGTCTGGTTTCTTACTGCTTTGCTGTTGTGGAACAACTGATAAGAGGGAAAGAAAAGGATCAAAGTTAGTCAAAGTTTATTTTTTAAGGAAATATCCCCAACGCCCTAATTCACAAGATAACTCATGTTATATAAAAATAAAATAAATAACTTTATT
>CM042748.1:32723028-32744800 GCA_022496165.2 Catalaphyllia jardinei | reverse complement strand
TTGTTGGCGTTTTTAGAGTGAAATCTCCGTTTTCAAATTCCTCCAGCTTAATGTGGACGGACGTTTTCAGAGTGAAACTTCCATTTTTAAATAGCGAAGCGCACAGATGACGTCACGAAAATTTACCCCCCGTCGTGACTCAGACAAACAAACCATTTCATGGGCTTCTTCTTTAGAAGCGACGTATGGAACAACGGCGCTCGAAAACTCTTCCACGCGATACTTAGCGACTAATTTCGCAATTTGATGGCCTCTCTAGTTTAAAATGTTGGAGAAAACCCACAACATGTACCTTAGAATAATAAAATTACGGAGTTTGAAGGAACGCGGCAAAATATGATGGGCTACTCATGTATGAAGACTGTTTACGAACACACTCCTTACCTCCATGACAGAGAAAAATATTATTGTTGTACCCGGCATTCAGGTGCATCACCCACAAGAAAGTCGGCAAGCCAGGTAAAAAAGTAACTCATAAACAAACAACCGTAGATCCGATTCGCTGCCGTGATGAAACTGGCCCGCTCCGTCTTCGCACATAAAAACAGTTTTACTCGCTGCGCTATTTAGTACACGTGTCGCGCCAAGCATATAGCTATGAAATATATGCAGTTGAGATCTGCTTATGGTCACAGCTTTGTTTATGCGGTCGAATAAATGGCTCTATTAATATCATGGTCCTCCAACTTACACAATACACAAAATTCTGCTCTGTAGTGCGAGCTGCTCGGCTGGTCGAGTTTGGGAATTTCTAGCATAAGATCAGTCTTCTCTTGAAGAACAGGATAAACAACAGATAGGTTTCTTCGTGACCTGTTTCACTGAAAAGTATTCTGATCGGTTAGTCGCAACCACCTCGCTAAAAGTTCTCGACTGCCGGACTGGGATCTGTCCGCATGTCACTGCGGCTTTGTAAGATCCTCATGCAATTTGTGACATTTATGCTCTTTTTTGGACACCTCGGAGTCTGTTTTTACACTACCCACGGCAGCAGTGTTTGCTTTATGACATTATTTTCGCCAACCAAAATCTTAGACCACCAATCTTTCCTTTTTTGCCGGATTTTCTGGTCTAGAAGACAACAGGCTCATACAAAACCTTCTACAGAACTGCAATTCTTGTCTGAGTCATGTGGGGGGTCTCTGGAGATGTAATCTATTTTTAGAAACTGTGCGCTTCGTTATTCCTCCAGCGTAGTGTGGACGGAAAACATTTGTTGCGTTTTTAGAGTGAAACCTCCGTTTTTAAATTCCTCCAGCTTAATGTGGACGGAAAACATTTGATGCGTTTTCAGAGTGAAATCTCCGTTTTCAAATTTCATCCAGCGTAGTGTGGACGGAAAACATTTGTTGCGTTTTTAGAGTGAAATCTCCGTTTTCAAATTTCATCCAGCGTAGTGTGGACGGAAAACATTTGTTGCGTTTTTAGAGTGAAATCTCCGTTTTCAAATTCCTCCAGCGTAGTGTGGACGGAAAACATTTGATGCGTTTTCAAAGTGAAACCTCCGTTTTCAAATTCCTCGGACGGGCCTAACTTTGTTGGCGTCAGTAAACACACTGATGATGGTAGTTCGATAGTTTAGCCGAGACGGTACTTGGGTCATAGAAAGTTCTTTTGCCCGAGTGTTTCAGTCAGGACGAATGAAGTGCGGGCTACTGTTTTTTCGTTTGTCTTTGCAGATTGTGGATCCCTGGGGCACTGTGATCGCTCAGTGCCGCGAAGGTAATGACGTATGTCTAGCAGAAATCGATCTAAGTTACCTGGACAAGGTTCGCCAACAGATGCCAGTCATAAAACACAAGAGGAATGACTTGTATGGAAACTTAAAGTCATGTCCCAAACTTTGACAGAATGGTTCACTGGAGTTGGAGGGGGAGACTTAAGGGGGGATGGGGGGAGGGGGGTAGAGAACGCTAGCCGTTACGTTGCATGCCAAAGACTGAACCATTAAACGGGCTACATCACGGTTTGTGCCATTCTGAAAAGTCAAGCCTGAATTTTTCAAGTTTGTCGTTTGTGATCCGTGTCAATTTTCTCCATCCGTAACCATCCTTGTTCCTTTATGGTTTATTATTATGTCTTCGTTGTTTTTTCTATCTTAGTAATTGGATATTTTCAGGTTTTCTTCAATTGAAAGGTAATTTTGTACGTGGACAAAGTAAATCATAGTACTTCGACTGAGCTCCTTAAATATTTCAGTATATTTGCTTAGATATGTGGTCAGACTGAAAACAGTGGATGACTACAGTTCCAAATCCACTTCAGGAACTGGGGTAAAGATAAAAATATTAAGATATAGAATAACTACAGTGACAGCAGCACAGTAGCGTCAGGCCAACAGATAATGCAAGCTAGGCAGAATCTCTTCATTTTAATTGAAACAAGTATTTACTCAACTGTCATATGACTGTATAAATCCAAATTGTGCCATAACTGAACTCTCATTTCTAAATAAAAGATATATAGGTGGTTATTACTGTATAACTTTGAACCGTTCTCCCGTTGTATAATAAATTACACTATTTACTAGTAATAGAGTGAGTTTTCCAATTATATACGCATCTTTACCTGTTCATCGAGTGACATTTTACGTACATTCTCGTACGATACACTATTTCATAATTTGAAATAAGTCTAAGAGAGTGCATACTTACATAAACATCCTATTCCACGCCCAATTATAATACGTATATTTAAATAGAAATCCAATTGTTTTAAATATTAACAATTTCTTTTTTCTTGTCAGTCGACATTCCTAGCCTTTCAACGCGGGCGTTGTTTTAGGCGAGACAATTTGCTGCTTTTGGGAAAACACCTGTTTGTGTTCCAATTATTTTGCATTCAATTAAAAAGATTTTCGCCATACTCAACCCCCTGTGTAAAAGAAAGAATTAGAATATTTAGAGAAGCCATATCAGCCTTAATTGGTTTTCATGCGGTTCCTATATGCTGTTCGAATACGAATTTGGAAAATTTGTTTTGTTTTGTTTTTTTGTTTTTTTTGTGTGTGTGTGTGGAGATAGGAAAAGAGAAAAAAAACCCTCAGAGTTAGGCGAAACCCAACAACAAACTCAACCCACATATGGCACCAGGGACCCGTTTCTCGAAGGTGCCGAAAAGTTTTCGCGCCCGGAAAGCCTTAGCAAAATCTCAAACCTTATGACTTATGAGCTTTTTTATTCACATACTGTTACATGAACAGAGGTTCTCTCCACACAAGGAGTTTCAGGCGCATAGACCTCTCGGGTTTTAGGTATAGATTATCTAAAAATGGCTTTTGCGGGCTCGAAACGTTTTCGGGGCTTTCGAGAAAAGGGCTAAGAACAGAATCGAACCTGGGCTCATTGGTGGAAGGCGGACGCTATCACCACTACACCACCCCTGCTCCATCCCTGCTCCATCCCTGCCTTGCTTATAAAGGAATGATCAACATCGTATCTTCGCGGTTTGACTACAATCTGTATAGAGTGGAAATCGTGCGTAGAGGTTTTGGCCCAATCGCAGAGATGAGTGTATGACCATGGCTGTTACATTTTGTATCTATTCAAGTGGAATGAGTTAATTTGAATACTGTAATATGTTTCTAGATGGAGTCCTCTGAACGATGTTCTTCTCCAGTGCAACCATCAGAAAAATAACGAGAGGGCAGAGTCTAGTCGTGGCGAGATAAGATACAACAGCCACAGTCTTGAGTTTGCTCCAGATAGCGGCTACAAAAATGACCACACGCTCCCCCAAACATTGGAATTGTTACCCTTATTCTAAAGGCCATTCTATCCTCAAATATAGTAATATTGAACAATTTGAAAATCGTTGCCAGTTCTAAATGTTTTAAAGTTACCCAAGTCCCGTTTAGGGTGAAATGGTTCTCTGCGGAGGCGTCCTATTTAGCCTTGACAAGACTTGACATGTATCTCGAGCGATTTCATTATTGTAGGGTATTTATCCGAGTAGTTGCACTGTGTCTATGATACTGCCAACAACAGATATCTCAGTCCATGTAGCCTCAAAGACTAATCGTGTGTTCATCGTTCAAAGCAAAGCTCGGGTTTAGAAAAGTCGAGACGACTGACGCCCGAGGCCGTCTCTTTAAAATTCAGCCTAAAGAATAATTTAATATAAATAGGACAATTATTAGCTCGGTGTAGCTATGTTTCAGGATTAAAATTCCTCTTCGCCGAATGAAACTGTAGCACAAGGGTCCTCCGCAACATTGGGTCCACAAGTAACACGAATTTCTGACCAGGAGACGTTAAATTACTCTCAGAGGCATCCAAGGAAGGCATTTGCTCCAACGCCTGAGCCCGCGCATCTCTGAGGAATTGCCGCAAGCGGTCTGCGTCACCACTGTCATGCATCGCATCAATCTCCTCACCTTCTTCTTTTGCGATGACTGATTGGTTCACAATGGCCACCATTCTGTTGTCTTCCTCGACTTCTTGTAAGTCAATGTCCCGAATAAAGAGAGTTTGCTGAATGGCGTCTACAGCTGAGCCCACAATGAATAACGTGTCTCTGGTCAGCAGGATTGTCCCATCGTAGTCATGCCCAGATGACGTCACAACAGTCGCGCCCAAGTGCAGAAGCAGGTCGATATCTCTTTGATAATGAAGCATTTTCCTACAAGAAAATCGGTAATTGTAACTAAGAAAAGTATACTGTCAAAGGGTAATTCCAATGTACTTTCTTATTTTGTAACTCTATAATAATGTTTTTGTACTTTTTGTGACACCTCAGAGTGGTTTACACGTGACCTTTGAGAAAAAACAACAAGGGAATCATACAGTCAATCACTGAGGTCATATCTTGAATGCGCGACACACGCTACACGCGGCAAGCACGAGGAAAAGAAGATAGGCCAAACAACGATTGGTTTGGATCTCCTGATTGGCCGACAAGAAACCCCTTACCAGAAGTACTTCAGATGGCTGTTCTTAGTGGAGCACTCCAGCCTTTCGCCAGGAGTGAACATTCTGTTTGGCAGTTGAGTCAAGCCAGCACCCTGCAGGATTCCTTGTCCGGTCTGTGACACCAGCTCCATTGCTCCACCTAACGGCTTAGTGACCACGCCTATCAGACCCTTCCCCACTCCTGTAATGACACCGCTGGCTGCCTCCCTCACATCGCTGGCTCGTCGTATTCCCTGGATGGGCTGATCGACTATACCTGCTACGGCGCCGAGGAGACTGAGGCCGAATCCGCCCAAACCTTGAGATAAACCTACAAGAACAGCGTAAGTGGTATCAGTTGAGAGGTTAAGTCCGCATACGAGCCAAGTGGCCCCATCAGGCCGGAGCTTATCCCGGTTTCTATAGCATGAAGAGAGTAGTATTTCTACTCCCCACTGGATGAGTAGTCCATCGCAGGATTACCCCCAGCATTAAATTCGCTGGCACCTATTTATACACCTGGGTGGAGAGAGGCACTGTGAGAGAAAAGTGCCTTGCCCAAGAACACAATGCAATGCCCCTGGCCAGGCCTCGAACCCGATCCGTTCGCTCCGGAGTCAAGCGGACTAACCATGAGGCCATAACGCTTCCCACAAATCTCATCTAAATACAATTTGTACACTTGAATGTTCACTGTTAACATCAAAAGGGTACGTAGTAGCAACTATTTGTCTCTATTTAAAAGAAAATTGCCTCCAGTATTCGTTTGCATAAAACAAGGAAAAAGGGTCTCTACGATGAACTAAAAAAAGGGTTTGCGGCAATGCGTATGAAAGACCTCAGATCAATCAATGTTGAATGCTAAAGCTAGCAGAAAAGAGAATTATGAGATCAAAAATAGATTGGGATCTTGTACAATGCAAAGTTTTGATAATAACAAAACTTAATAATACCTGTTAAGACTTTCTTTGGTCTTCTGCACCTCTGTTCCTCCAGCAATCGAAGATACTCCCCATCCATGCTGAGTCGATCCAGATTCCTGGCCATACTTGACGCCAGACTTGTAATTGAAGTCAGGGCACCAGTGGAAACATGTCTGATAAATGACGACATGCCTCGAGACATGCCCGACACGAACGCGCCCGGGCCACGGGTCAGCCCGTCATAGGGCAGGTAAAAGAAGTCGGCTACTCCCTGACTTAAGCTTCTCACCAGACCCGCGGGATTCCCGAGAAGCTCGAGAGAGCCCAGTACCCAACCCGCTTTGAACACTGCCGCGGTCACGTAATGATAGGTGAGTTTCTGAACGAGGGCGGAGGTGGGAAGAAAAACTGGAGACAAGCGAAACTCGCCGAGTGATAGCGGAGAATCGTCCACTGATAAGAAGAGTTTGGCCGAGCCATGTAGCGTGACATTGAATGTCACTTGCGTGACGTTGAACTCGCCAATTACGATCGGCTGGATACTTGAAGACGTTAAATCTAACACCTTTTGAGAACTGCTCTCTTGGTTACCACGTGATTTAGACGAGTTGGAATGGGAAGGAGGTAAGAATGACGCAGCCATGTCACCAAGCCGGTAGAGAATAGTGTCCTCAATATACAATGTCAGCGGTTGAAGGGAAATGCTTAGAGAACTTAGGAATACGCCATTTGCGCATGTCCCAGGTTCGTACAGGCATTTGATACTGACCAACGGTTTCGCCCTTGAACGGGCACCAGTCCTTCTCGATGATGGAGTTTTCCTGGGAGTCACTGGAGCATTGCTTGGTGTAAGAATCACTGAAAACTCGTACATGTCATCCTGCAGCTGGTTGTCAACCTGGAATGCTCCAATGCGTAAGGACAACTCGCGATCACCTTCCGTAGAATCTCCTCCCCCCGAGTGTGCCACGACGATACCTTCGGCGGTCATTCGCAGAACTTCGTAAGGATTTCTGAAGTTGGTAACTTCATCTACAACTGTCACACTAAGCTGGCAAATGAACAACTCCGCATGAATAACAGATGGAGGGGGCAATACACACGAAACTGTGTTAGACCGTACGACTTCCTCTCCTAAAGGCTGGATTTTGACACACGTACAGAGACGTTCGTTGGATACATTTATCAAAACCTGCCCCCTCCCTGGCAAGTTAACACATGCTTCCTTTGAAGAATTCAAATCAAAACCTTTACTCCAACCCTGAGGAACTTCAGTTGTCATTTCGGCGGCAAGCTCCCCATGCTCACCTTCTTCTTCTGATATCTCTGCCACATTAACGTCATACAACGCTTGAATGTGCAGCTCTGGAAGCCTCTGTACCTCACTGGAGGTAGCAAACCATTCACGCATGATCGGAAGTTCATAGTAAGTGGAACTGAAAGCCCCAACTTCCGGAATCTCACCCAAGCCTTGCATTTGCTCCATGACCACAATCTTCTCTGAAGAACCATTCACGTGACTGGGGCTCTGTGGGGGAATCGCTTGTCCAAACTGAAGAGTGAAGGGACAGTCGTTTTGGAGAAGCAGACGTGGAGCTGGATCCGAAGCAACAACGATGTAAACAATGCCATCCATAACATATGACGTCACGACTAACGGAAGTGGAGTGCTTTCACCGAGTGATACTGCAACAGATTGACGGGTCACTTCCGGTGTGATTAGCACGGCACGTGACCATCTAAGGTTGTCTCCTTTGTTTTCTGGGATATGTTGTTCTTCTTTTAAGGCCAGGAACAATACCGGAGATGTTTGACCGCTGAACGAGGGATTACCTTCTTCGTTAAGTACTACGGTTGGGGAGGACGGGACGTCCCAAGTTGCCACAGGCGTGGCTTGATTGTGATCGCCTGGCAAGCAAAGGACGGTAGCTCTGTTGATGTTAGTCGATGGCATCTAGAAAAAAGATTTCAAAATCCTCATCAATCAAAGAATGAAATCTGCCATATAGAGTAAGTACAATAATTACTAACACTGAAGTTCGCCTATTTTAAAACTTCGCTATACTGTTTAAAGGAAAAGCCACGATTACATTAGGCAATGAAGACAAACAAAATTCGTCTTCAAACGACAAAAGTAAAGTTAATGCCTAACATCCCTGCCTGCAGGTTCTAATATTCAATGGAAAAGAGAAAGGACAAGAATGGGCTGCGGAGAACGTGATCTATGCTCTCTCATTTTTCACAACGAAGTATCAAAACAAGATAGCTATTCATTACCTTTTTGCCAGACATCACCAGAACAGGATGAGCAAGTAAAGGTCTTCCAACATTGTTAATAACGTAAAACCTCTGTTCAATCGATATGATCTCGATTCCACGATGCATACGAGATGTAACTGACCATCTGGCGCCCCGAATGTCACCCGAACCCAACACGAACGCCACCGGAACAGACAGGCTGTCTTCGGCGTCGATCGACGATGCTTCTTGGCTGCTCGATGGGAAAGAAACCGCTTCGGACCAACTACAAACTTTGCCTTCAAAATAAGTTCCCAATAGCACTTTTCCCTGGTAAAAAAGTAAAAACAAGAAGTTAATCATAGAAATTTGGCCGTACAGAAAGAAAACACAATTACTTCGTGAAATTTGCAGCGCAAATAAATACTATATTCATGTTAAGATGTTAGTCATATCTAGATTCTGACGTGTGTTTTCCTACCGTGATTCTGTGAGGCGCCACGACTGAACCAGTGGGTAAATCCACCGTAACATCTCGTTCCAGGTCCCTGACGATCACGTGCACTGCAGTATTGTTGACCAGCAGACACCAAGGAAAAACCTCAACCAACAGTGAGTTGAGATGAGGCCAGCGTTTTGTCACGCGAAACTGCACCTCTATAGAAGGAACTGGAGACGGCTTACCACGCATGTCTAAACGAAAAAAAATTGAAAGAACAACAGTATAAACGAAAGGACAAAATGATTAAGTAACTTCTCATGAAGTTTGTTTCCCTAGTATCTGGTTACGTTTCACATTTGTTAAGGTCCACTAGTCCCTGCAACAAGTCGTGGGGACACGTCCCATTCTGTGAACTGGCCATTTTTGCTTCAAAATCTAGTCGCAGGGATCAACTTTGGTCCAGGGCAACTAGTCCCACGAATTCAAACCAGTTTGAAGTTTTGGGACATGCCTCCGACTTGTTCCTCAAAACGCTTCGTGTGAACTGTTCGTGGGACAAGTCTCTGCGACCAGTCCCTTCGTGTAAACTCTTCAGGGGCCTAGTTGCAAGGACTAGTGCACTCGTGTGTGCCGACCTTTACACTTCACGGGTTTTGCAATGCTTTTACTACAGTCTAAAGAAAAGTCATTCGCATTATCTTACAAACGGTGCTGACCTTGTGGCGTATCCACCGGGGTATCAGGAAGTGTTTTCTCATTGTTCGCAAGACCAGCAAGTGACACGTTCTTCACTAAAGAGGACTCGAGTTTTTCCTCCAAAACAACTTCAGAGCGCCTTTCAGGAGAAAGGAAAGAAAAACAGACAAACAGTTTTTTGTATTTATATTCCAAGTTATTGAAAGCGATAGTCAGTTTAATTAATGGCTGGTAAGCGATTTCTGTTACCCATACCTCAAATTGTGATGGTTCCTGCAGTAAGGCCAAATATCAGCCAGCGGCTGTTCCTCTTCCACATTGCTGTTATTCTTCATCCTATTGGTTAATTCTATCAGTGTCGTATTCAATGGCACAGAGGGACTGGACCACCGGCTTGACCCACTGAACTGAAACTTCAAGTGATGCCAAGAGTTCGGTACTAGGCTGTACATCTCTTGCTCCTGTGCACGACCATGGAGCTGGTAAACTGAGGATGAGTTGGTTTTGGCCGTGAGTGCATTCATGAGGACTGGTTCCGGAAGGTGGCTCCGCATAACGAAAAGTGGAGATAAAGTCACCTACAAGACAACGTTATTTAGGGTCCAGAAGATTTCTAGAGTATCTAATGGAACAAAGGTCTTGAACATTTACATTTCAAAGGAAAAACGAAACTCAATTTGAAATTCCATGTGTGAACAAAGGTAAGAATATTTTACCTGTATCTGGTCTGGGGATTCAGGTTTCTCCACACTGTACCAGAAATAAAATGTCTGGAATTCCTTCACTCCAAGAAGCTGTTTGGTCAAAATATAAAAAGAAACGAGGCAACATATTATCACCTGTCAGTTTACATCACTTTATCGAAAATCTGAGAGAAAGAAAGTAGTAATGACTCAAATAACAGAACTACTAGCTCGTGCAGATTATTCTTAGGGACTGTGCAGTAATTACCTGGAGGGGGCGGGGGTGGGAAATTAGAGGGGCGCATAGGAGAAAATGACAACCCGAGAGTTGGGGGGAGGGGTGGATGTAAAATTTAATACATAGAGGGCGCATTACTTTTTCATTCCTTTTTACGAACTGGAAAAGTAGTGGAAGAGTTACTATAGAGTTCAAATATAAATACTAACATTGGAATAAAACTGACAAATTTATCAACTCTAAGATATTCTGATCTATGAACAGTTGTTTTCCTATCTGTCATGCAGTAGGAATGGAATGCCTCTGTTATATTTGCTAAAACAGTGCTACTTTATTTGCTCTAGGATTTAATAAAACAGGAAACTTTAATTAAAATTTGCAAACGTAGCACTATAATGTTATTCAATGAAAAAGATGCCAGTGTCAGCACACATGGCATTGTAATTTAGCAGAATGAAAAACCCAACTGTTGAAATTTTAATAGCACTACAAATTTGAAGTATGGTAAATAAAACACAGTATGATTAAATTGAGCTTCAAAAAAAGGCTCAGTCAGACAGTAAATTCCATAATAATATTTCTCATTTTAAAGTGTGGAAAATAAAAACAGTACGATTAAATTGAGCTTCTCCGACAAAGCTTGTGGAATTCAAAAGCTCTCGCAAACATGCTTCTTCGGAATATTTACCATTCACTACGGCAACGTCCACTGGGGCAGACCAGATCGACAAGTTTCTCCCAAGTGTCCAGATAAAGAGATTGTTCAACGAGGGGGAATTGCTCTCTTCTGAAGATAGGTTTTTGCAAGAGGTATGTTCTCAGTACAACGTGGACAAGACTGCATGAAAAAGCCAGGAAGAGTAAGAGAAAGAAACGCTCTTCTTAAGTGGGAGAAAGGCCGAGTTGATTGATCGAGTTCTCATCCGCGCACGCGGGAACCTTAGTGCCAGAGATGCTGTAGAAGATTAGGAATCTCCCAATTCATACGAAGGCGACACAAACTCCAGTGATTCTGATAACTCTTCTGATGATTCCGAGTCCAGTGATTCTGAAGATTCTTCAAGCGACTCTTCAAGATACGTCCAAGAGTCATTTGAAGTGATGTTTGTACTGGTTGTACCGGAGAAAGAGCTCCAGCAAGTAAACGAATTAATGGGAGGACACTTTTATCAAGGAAGGGGGGGGGGGGTGGGGTTAGCCTTAATGTTATCATTATGTGAGAGGAGGTTGAAATTTAAATTAATTTTTTCTTGATGAGAGGGGGGGTATAACTTAGTTTTGGGGCACATTTCACCCATTTCCCAACTCCCCCGTCCAGGTAATTATAGCACAGTCCCTTACTACTTTACTGCCAATCAGGAGCTTAATCAAATAATCACGATTTGATTTACACGACCCATTCCGCACTCAGGTAAACAAGTCCCCATATAAAGGGCTAACCCATAAACGACCGCTCTTATGTGGCTTTGATAGCTCAGTTGGGAGAGAACTGCACCGGCATCGCAGAGGTCGTGGCTTCGAATCCCGCTCAGAGCCTGAAATTTTTTCAGGTCTCTGTTCAAGTAGTGTTACGGCCGCACTTGCATTAATGACCGTTATCACTCAATTGCTACCATGGGACAAATTACTTTCAAGTTTAAAGACGTTCGGCGTCCGTTACATTCTTTTCCAGTCGTTTTCGAGCTCTGTGATTGGCTCCGCAATATTAGTATTCTTTGTATTATAACATGCCCTGACAGGCAATGTAATATTCAAATTTTGAAATATAAATTAACTTCATTATTACCTGTACAATAAGATGCTGTTCTGTACCCTCCAGTTCCACGTGCTCCAGCGGCAACGTGTCAGACCACGTGGTACCGTTAGGAATGCGAATACGCATGCCTGCTAGTCCCCCATGTGAAATGACGTAAGAGGGCAACGCTGTATTTGCTGGCAGAGACACATCCTCAAGGACCTAGAATTGAGCAGAAAAGGTTCTTAATTTTTCATTCAAATTCTTGACTATATCTAGCAAAAGCCTTTACTCCAGCGCTACAACTCTAAGAAACCTTGATGAATATCACTACAAGTCGAAATATTAGCCATTTACGCTACCCTTAAATTCTTGAACTAGCCTGTAATACACTATTCTCTGCACGGCGCACATTCAGAGCGGACAGAGTACCTGGTAGCGAGCCTTGGATGATTGTTCAGAACTCAGCGTGGGATTGGTTAGAATCTGCACATCAACATCGATTGACAAGCGACTGACTATAATATGGCTTCCACGAATGATGATCTGTAAAAAAGATACCGAGTAAAAACGAAAACGTGTGTGACTAATGTTTCAAAAAAGGGTTCAAGCACGTATATAAGAATTTCATGAGGACTTACCTGCTTCTGCATGCCGGAGAGCTGTTTAACCTCAATGAACAGAGTAGCACTGTGAAGCCGGTGATGAATTGTTCGACCAAACACCCCAACAGTGTCGATATCAAACGGTTCAGACCAGCGCCAGTCTCCCTCGGTCTCGATGCACACGTGTAGCCTGGGAGAGACTTTCACTGTATGCGGTGTTCTCCAGCTGTACGCATGCACCTGGCGGCTTCCGAGGACCAACGACTCGTCCGTGTCCACCTGAAGGGAGGGGTGAGAAAGGAAATCAAACATTGAGTTCAGTAGTGAACAGTTTGTAGACTTCTGGTGTACAACCACAATCATTTCTTAGGAGTGGGGTAACCCAGAGGCGGGGATAGTGACCCGAAAGCTGAAGGCTACAAGTTCAACTCCTCTGAGTATTTAACTGCCAATTGTTAAGCCCCCTATGAGAAGGGAAATCTTGAAGTGCGACCACTAGAACCGACCTCACTTAGATGACGAAAGTCAGTTTGCAGGATTCTAACTTCAGATGTTTCACGCTGTCGGTTTCAGTGTGAACAACGTTCCAACTCAATATTGTCGACATTTTCTAATCTGCTTTGCAATATGTGATTGGTTTTCATTGCTTAATGACCCAGTTACAGTAGTCGCCCTATGGTAGTTCAGTTTGCAATACTTTGTTTTGCAGCCAGTCTACAGTGACCCAATAAGAACACCAGTGATAAAAAGATACGAAGTTTATCCTTTGAAACAAGATTCTGAAATAGTAATTACCATAAGATTTTCACACACAAAGCCAAAATTTCAACTGGTATAAGCAGCCTTTGTCAATTCTCACTGATGAGTACATTGTTGGCAGCAACAACAACAAGCTTTTGTTTCTTAATGCGCTCACCTGACCAAACCTCAAAGCTTCGTGTGTGTCATTGCAGATGATGTAATGGTTAAAAATAACCCTTTCAGCTTCCATCAGCCCAGTTTGGCCCCAGGCTCTCGCGGAAAGCGCGAATGTGTGGATCGTAGTTTGACTGACATGTGTCAAGACTGTTCCCGCCTCCAGACTAAAATCCAGCCACACAGGGGGACCCGTGATAGCATCTTTAATTTTCGATGGCTTGATCTGTGGGAAACAATCATTACATATAGCTAGAGGAAGTCACAGTCATCAGTTTTGGAATGGAATTTAAGGACGTTCGCGCTAATTGTTTCTGCGCATCCTTACTGCGCACGCAAATTGACATGCCACGTCATGCATCGAGCGCGCGCGCTATGTACTAAAATGGAAAATGATAGGGCAGAGGGCCATTGCTATAGCTTTGCTTGGATTTAACGATCTTGGACGTTCGGTGACCCCTGCTTTTCTTTTCAGAAACAGATTTTATTTACAATTATCTCCACATTGTCCAAAAATGAACAAAAAATCAGTGTGGAAAGTTGAAAAAATTTCAAGATTTCTGTCCACGGGACATGGAATCTTGCCATCTTGCGGCTGCAAGGCGCGTGAAACTATAGTCGCTAAATGCGAACTTGTTCTTTGAGGTACCTCACCAGTTGACTAAATTCGCTTTATAGGTCCATTTAAACCATATTTGAGAGAGAACATTTCCCTTCAAAGCTCTAATTGCAATATTCTGGGACTTGCAGCTACTGTGGCCTTCTTCGCTCACGAAGCCCGATTTACTCAGATTTAGGTGTTCTTGCGAGCATGTTCTCTCCAAAACGAAGTCGGTGACCCCCGAATTTCTTCACATTTCTGACATCACCAACTCATCATCTTTCAATGGTAAAAGTTTCAGGAAAAAATCAATGTTGAACGTCCTTAAGAAGAATGCGAACGTCCTTAAGAAGCTCAAGAAAAGACATCACCAGCAACCCGACAATAACAGATTTAATTATATCAAGCATTATTTTACGAATGACTAGCTTGGGTTGTAAAGGAGCCAAACCCGCTCGCTAGAAATGAAGTGAGAATAACAAACCATAGCGATGATAGCAACGGGTTACTTCGCGTTTGCTTGAGGTTAAAAAAGCACTCCCGTCATTTTCAGCACCATCTTAAAATGCTTATTTAAAGGCATAACTTTGAAAGGCTCTCGTTTTGAGTTTGGTTACGATTCCTTTGAAGAAAATTCACAGAGGCTTTTTACTTACTTTTCCTTCGTGATACAGAGCCACTGTGAGAACCACATCGAACGGGCTCAAGAGAGGCCTATACGTGAGGTCCCCGTAATCCAGCACCTGTGCATGGCAGTTCCATTCAGTCTGTACATGTAAAAACCCTCTCTCCCCTCCCACATCTTTGATGACAGCGTTGAGTCCCTCGACAGTCAGCAGCAAGAATTCTTGGTCGGTTGGCAGGGAGGAGTCCATGGTAAATCCAACAAGGTAATTTGGAATAGCTGAAAATGTAAGCAGCAAACAACTCTTAAAATCGTGGACGCGCAAGATTTTGTTATCAGTGTCGCTAAGGTTTGTAGTGAAGTTCGCACTAAATGTTTTAAGAGACGTAAACCAACGACTTGAAGATGTCTAATTCATTCTGTAACTCAGCTTCAGGTGTTCAATTCAGAGAATACCGTTGGCTCAGAGTTGTGGTATATTGGACTGCGTCTCTGTTAAGCGCAATTGTGGTGTACTGTGTGTCACTTTTTGCACAGACGTGTTATCAAGGAACAAACAACAGCTATTTGTACTGTAAGAATACGTTAATCATATTGCTTTCCCCATCCTGTAAACGTTAAAATGTTTCATCTAACGGAAGGCAGAACACAAGGTGAAACTATCACTACTTATTGAAAACGTAACATTGAATATTTGTTATCTTTTTGAGTGTTTCTGTCGGAGCGACACAACATGCACAAACGTATTGCACTCGGCTTACCTTGGCCGATAGCGTGAAGATGGTTAGTAAACTTGACTTGTAGCATGCCGATATTGAGCTGAGCTGACAGGGCGGGGTTAAGGGCGGGTCTCACCACAGAGTTCACCTTGACAGAGGCTGCTAATGAGGCTGCACTTAACAGAGACCGATAAGGAGAGGCGTAAGACGAGCATGTCTCATCCTCATCATCATAACTACAAATTAAACAAACATAGAGTAGTAAACAACATCTTCTCACTGAAGGTAAGAAGATCACGAAGCATGCCTTAAAATGACACCCTTTTTAATCATAGTGCTGGCCAAGAGCCTCCTCTTTGCCAAAGATCTTTCCTTTGTTCAAAAACCATGTCATCCATTGCTTCCCTTAGACATACTCAAGAGCTACAGACAGAATCTACAATATGCGAGAATCGGGTTTCGCGTTCAGAAAACTATTATGAGCAAGATTAACAACTGAAATTTGGTAACTATCTACTCCTCTTGCGAGAAACGAAATCGACTTTCTATGATTAACTTTTAAAAGTGCAACTGAATTCACCAATGCAGTTTTGACTTAACTTGTCCTGGATCTTTAGGGAAAAAAATCATATGGTCGTGTCACTATTTCACAAAAAGTGCGGGTTACGGTCGTCAACTTAAAAAAAAACACGAGTAAAACGCCTCTTCTTAGTTTGGCAATGGTCTGAGAGTGCCAGTCAAATTTACATTGGGTAGTTTCGATCTGAATAACTTTTTTTCAGTCAAAACGATAGAAGCATTAAATTGTTCTGGCCGCGTAGTTTGCACCAAACAAACGGCAACGTGATACAACTTACCTTCCATCATCTGGGTAATCAATGTCAACAGTTACATCAACCACCATCTGCCATTCAGCAGCGACGATCACCTCGGAGGGATGTGCCGTGCACGGGTCAGGAAGAGAGATGGACGTGGCGTTGTTCTCTGACAGGTTGAAGTCCTTGTAGGTGATGTAACATTTCTGAGTTGGATCCCAGTAACGAAGAACACATGGTACCTGTGTACAAACGGAATGTTGGCACGTTTCGTTTTGTTATGATTGCAACTGTTTTCTCGTTTGTTCAGTATTTCATCCAAATAAATAAATAACTCATATGATTTGGTCACAGAAGATTTCCTGGACTATGAAGTGATGGGTACACCATTTAAACGGCCTTTGGGTTCAGTTTCTGTTTTTTTGTTGGAATAGTATAGTAACTACCAAACGAACGAATGAAGAACAAGAGCCTCACAACAAATCGAATTTCGCTTTTAAGACCGGTGTGACACTAAAATGAGTGTGCTTTAATATATATGGGTTATTTACCAAGCTTCTTCAGTCAAGATGCCTGGATATTAGCCAAGTTCTATGGACCGAGAAGGGGTCCAAGTCCATAAACTTCAGCCATCTTGACAGGCTTGGTCAATAAATGATTTATGGTATGGGAAAAGAACAGTATTTTCTTGCGGGACAGAGCGGGTAATCCCGAAAGGACACGATAACGTCACCTTGCCCGCTTGGGTAGCCAATCACAGCACAGGATTCGGTTTATCTTGTCCGCTCGCGTAGGTAGCCACATAATAAAGTCAATTCATGCACGATACATATCATATAGACCAGCCGCTGTCACACCTTACCTGGTACTCGTCGCCCATATTCAGCGTGTTCACCAGAACTGGTGTCGATAAAGGTAGTGGTACAAGATCAACCGCTGACAGTGCTCGGGGCTCAGGGTACCTCCAGGTCATGGTGGGAGGTCTATCACAAAAATCTGAAGTAAAAATTACCTCCCAGGGCTCTGGGTGACGCATGTCTAACTCCCCTGAAACAAAGAAGAGATGATGAGATACGCTTTATTTTCAGTCATCAACTAAAGTCACTTGCCGTGACAAAATGTTTTACAACTAGTAGTAATCAAAGATTAGAGCTGTGCATTCGCGAGCGTACTCTGCATGTTTGCAAATCGGTGAACAAATCCGTTTCAAAAAAAAAACTCGATACAGACTGGATTAGGATTGAGTTACGCTATGTAAACGTAACAATCCATTTACAATAAAAAAACCAATTTTGAAGCACTGTTGCAAAGAAATAGTTCTGTAACTATGCCACTTTAAGTTTAGGAAATGGAGATGTACAACCCGGATGTTACAGGCTTTTTCTAGAAGGTGGAGCGTAGCAAATAAATGCCATAAACTCATATAACTGTTCTATGCCTGATCATACCCAAATCATCTTTTCAGAGATTTTGTTACCTGAAGCAGTGACGTATTTAAAGCAGCCGGCTCGGATATCATCAAAAGACTGATGCAAAACAACCCGCTCTGGCACCTCGCGCGCATGATCACTGCTTTCTGCGCCAGCTTCCGAAGTTTGATTCTTCACCCCGGGTGGACTGGCAAACTGTTGAGACATTTCAGCGAGAAGACTGAGGCAAGTGACGTGTTCTTGACCCACATCGATCTGTACATAGCCAGCTTCAACAACTGCGTAGAGCTGAGGAAGGCCACAGCCACTAACAGGAGAGAAAGAGGAAGTAGTTTTTAACTTTGTGCGGTTCCATAATGGTTACCGCCTTTGTCTTCGCTTTGAACGGACGTCCGAGTTCAAGCAATGACTGGAGTCAAGTTTGCGTTCTTGAACAAGTCTCCTTACTTTCAAGGTACATGTACCTCTCTACAGTGTGAATAGACACAAAAAAGACACAAGGAAAGAACTGTGTAGGTCGTAAAACTTTACATACCTCTGCACGTACAGGTCTCGACTATGCGGAGCCCAAATGGTCTCCAAATCTATTGAGCAGCTGAATGGACGAATTAACGAACGACATCTGTCGTAAACGGAGGTAGCTAGACCCAAACCATGTAACTGGAATCTTGTGTCTATTCTTTTTAGGTTGCCTAGGAAATATAGGAATAAATACAAAATAGAGATTCAGTTGATCGTCTTATGTTTTATCGAGGATTACGTACTCTGCAAATCACTGTTCAAACATACCCCCCTTAAGTAGCCCAAATGCTTCCAACATTCTATCGTGGAAAGATAGTCTCAATCTTTCCCAATCCGCATAAGAGACGCCGGATTATCTGCAAATTTGCCGTAACCGCAACTCAACAAAACATCTTACCTTGCAAATCCGGTTTCAGAGAAGCTTTTGTCTCGATCCCGAGAACACTGCCAAGAAGTTTGGGTCTGGCGAGAACGGGAGGGGCCTCCAGTTGGATAAACATGTCCTGGGTACATAAATTAAAGGACTGCAGGAACAAGGTCCTTCCTGAAGTACCTGTCTGGATGCCCTCGGTCACCAAATCCCTTTCACTAGGAAGTACCAGACCGTCTATGAAATCTGTAAGCTGTTCTGCGTGCTCTACATTGAAGCTCATGTGAATAGATCGACCCAGTTCCACAGATACTTCAGCTGAAACGTAAAGAACAGTTTTCTGCATGTGAGTCTGTGATGTGAGACAAAGCACAAACGAATAGAAGATAAACAAGGAACTAATGGTAACAAGTTTCACGGAACAACTTGTAACTTGTTATCAGTTTACCTGGACCAGTTAAGAAGTCTGTGACATCGACCGTCACCAGTGATGGTAGAATACCACTGTGAGGATCAGGGACACCAACCCCGCTCTTGAACCACTCAGCAGTGTAATCCGCAGGATCAGGGAGGGCCTTGAATATGGAACCTACTGAGGGGCAAAAATAAAGTTTCGGTCAATGAACCTTGAGATAACGTTGGTTTGAGCAGTTCAAAATGCCAATATTTTTACCTGTCGTCGGAGAAGTTCCAGCAACATTGACGTCAAAACAGGACACCTGAATCCGCGAACCGCTGGACTGCGTGTTCACAATGAGAGCAGGGTGAACTAGTTCAACTCGCAAAACAGGTTTAACCTGCGCGATTTTGCCTCTTCCCGGCAAGTTTGGCTTAGAGCGCAATTCTTTCTCCGCGGGTTTCTCGTCCAGAGGAATACGGCTGTAAACGGCTACTGTAAGTTTCCTACCAGTGAGAAAAACCTCCCACGGAACTTCATTTTCAACTCCTGATGGTTTATCCGCGTTGCGTGAAGTTCTCCCTCGATTGAGATTAGAAATCCCGCCCGCACCTTTGCTGAATTTTGTAGTTAAGTTAGTGCGCGCGCTCTCAAACCCACTGTCAATTTTATCAAAACGTTCCCTGAAAACATCCTCTGGGCTGAGGGTAACAGATGATGCTGGTGTATTGGCGCTTTCTTTCAGAGGTGCACTCAAGGAGCAGGTAGACAAGACCTTCAGATTCTCTGCTGATAAAGTCTGGAGAAGCTGAATCTGCACAAAACAGAAGGAAAAGTATACGAAATTCGTTAAAATTCGTAACACTGACAAGACCGAAATCAACCTTTGTCACGAGCGCTACTGCTTTGCTACGCATTAAATACACGCAAGTGAATAAATTAAAGATCACAGTGGTACACACACTTTGAAAATAGCTCGAGCTGATACCAGTGTAAAAACCGTTTATCAGTCCCCAGTTCCCTCTGTGATAAGCACTTGAACAAAAAAAACTTGAGCTTAAGAATGACGCTCGTAACTTCGTCCCTTGCCTCACCCTCTTCCTCACGTCCTCGCATCTTATCACGCTTCTCACGAACTTCATGAGACGATTTAGGATTTAAAATATCGTCCAAAAATACCTGTTTCTTGTTCACGAAACAGTCGACGTCCGTAACCACATTGAACTCTGAGGACCATCCGGAGACAAGGACATTTTCAGACACTGTCGAATTTTTCACTGTCACGTTCTTCTCTACTGATATCGCGGGCGCAAGCACTATTCTGAAGTCTGAGCCCGAAATGATGGGTGTCACGTGTACCTCTTCTGTACCGCGCCTGGTGAATCAAACACAACAAGCTGGTGGTGAATAAAAAGCATTAATGTATTCATCTCCCTTTCCTCTTAATATACAATAAAACACATAAACGTTGACGGAAAAAAGTTCCCAATGATTACTGTAGCACGGAAGTTAACTTTACAGCACAAGATTTCGCCCTACATTTAATCGCTATCAAATGTGAACGACAGTGTCGACCAATCTTTTCATTACGATAACTTGATTTATGCAAAAATGACGCTAAAGGAACTAAGTCCGTCTTACGTAATGCGCCTCAGGGTTCCCCAAGTTTATGCATGCTTTATGCATGCTTTATGCTTTTGAATTTCCTGTTCCTTCTTTGTTTTCTCTCCCGTATTAAGTAAAGCTAATTCAAATTTGAAAACCACAGAAAAAAACTGGCCTAGTTCCTTCTTTATATCCGACCTCCGACTCCCGTAAATGTAACATTTTCTGGTGTATCTTTCATATTTCGCAAAAAAATAGCACAGGACGCTGTATTCACACTACATACCACATCTGCGTGTTCCACTCCAGCGCAGGATTCTGGTCCACAGCAATCCCAACTAGTTCCAGGTCATCCTCGTGTTTGAGTTTTCCACAGAGTTGTCCCCAGCTCCCCGTCCAAACACCAAACCCGCACAGGTCAATTTGATACTGTACATCATGAATATCATAACCCAGAGCTTGCCTGGAGCTGCGGCCAAATTTACGAAACTTCTCGTAGAACTCGCGATTTAACACTGTCCTAGAGTTCGGGTTGTCTGGATGAGGAGATGCACAGACTGTTGACAGTTGCAGAACCGTCATGTCTTCTAAGAAATGCGCCTTTCCTGTTTCGGGAAAGACGTCTACCTCTTTACCAGCTGATACAGTCGGGATAAATAGCCTCAGGTTTCTCATATTCACAAACAGAAGAGGTAGAAGGTCGACATTAACGGTCACACTTTCAGTTTTTTCTCCTTCGTCGTCTTTCAAGTGGTACACGTTTTCTGCCTTCTCTGCGACAGCATTGTTTTCAGACAAAAATCTAAACCGTTCCAACAGGCTTAAATCAAACGTGTTCAGAGCCGCGACTATAACCGGACAGCATAACACAACATCAAATGGTTGAATGTTGACGCGGACCTCATGCTGGTCTTTGAAGTAGTCTTCCTCCTTACCAGCTCTCTCTACAGAAAGCGATCTACGCCTCTTTAAGTGAAGCGAGGAACGTTTGTACATGATCGTCAGAAAACCGTGCGGTCCGGGACCTGGAACCTCGCGACGACCGCTGGACGGACGTCTCGCAGATGTGAAGAGTGACTTGGACGAGATGATGTCATTGCAAGAGAACAGTATACCGTTAAAACAACCTCGCATCCAGGAGCCCTCAGTGCTGTTCAATGATAAGTGAGAATAATAAGGTGCAACATTTACAAAGCACAGCCAGTAAATTTCTTTCTTACTGAAAACGCTGCCCAAGCTATTTCTTTGACTTTTGTATCTCTAAAAACTACGGAAATTAGGGTCGTTTTACCAAAAGACCACAGATTTCCCTGTGTGATCATTA
>CM042748.1:32675352-32718028 GCA_022496165.2 Catalaphyllia jardinei | reverse complement strand
TCATGTTCCATTAACTGCGTTTTACCCGCTGGTAAAAGCGTTATTAAAAATAGGTCTGCAATGAATACAAAAGAGTGAAGCTACATATACAGATATTAGTTTATGCAATACCTATTGTAACAAAACCTACCAAGATTCTGGCAAAATACAAGCTCTTGATGATCCAGCCACACTCAATGGTGGAACAATGTTGAACAGAGGAACTTCTGCTGCATCTGAGTGAAGCTGAGACAGATTCATTTGAAGGCCAAAAACCTGTAAGAGTTCATAGAAAATACTGTTATTAAATAAGACTTCATTTATATACAGATCTATAGATCTATAGATCTACAATACTAATAAGATGACAGCTGCACTGATCAAGATACAACCTTAACCCTGACTGAAAGCAGAAAAGCCTTTTTTGCACATTTAAACCATGCTTTCAATCAGTTATTGTTGCAAGGGAAAGTCAAGGTATAGGTCAAGGCATGGGTTCTGTTAAGGTCCAATCAAACTTGTGAATAAATGCCAGGGAGGTTTTCTTGTCTTTTTAACTGCCCCTGGGTAAGTGAGGATATCTTTTAAGCTTAGTCAAAACTTCCATTGATTTTTAGCAGTAGAGCATGCACCATAGCAATAAAAAATTAGCATATGACACACCTGGGCAGACATTTCAGTGTATGCACACATGAGCATGGCTTTTCCAGCAGGATACTCAGCATTGGAGATGGTCAATTTAGTGAGCTCTGTTGGGTACATGGGTTGTGTGGTCTGAAAGTCAATTCTGCTAATCTGAACAATGCACGCTGGTTGAGGGACTGTGTCATTATCTTCAACCTAGAGAGAAGGATACCTTTAAACTGTCAGTTTTGAAAATCAACATCATTCGCTTACAATTCTCGTTAAATCACTAAACGATCCACCACCTGATGTGTATACATGAGCTTTGATCAATTTAGTACAAAGTACATGTAACATATTATAGAGTAAAGTCTGAACAGGAGCCAAGTGGCCCATCAGGCAAGAGTTTCTCTCTGGTTTCTGTAACATGAAGCGACTACAAGTATTTCTACTCCCACCTCAATGCAATGTTATTCCCAGCAATATATTCACTGGCACCCATTTATGCACCTGGACGAAGAGAAGCACTGTGAGAGTTAAGTGTCTTGCCCAAAAACAAAACACGATGTCCAAAGCCAGGGCTAAAACCCAGACCACTTGATCAGGATATGAGTGCACCAACCATTAAGCCACCAGACCTCCACAAAGGAGGAGGCAGCATATTGTAAGGCTGTGTATTTCCAAATGTTGATGTCAGCTTTCAATAATGTCACCAAAAAATGGTAACACCTGACCACATGAAACCTGTTCAGTAATCATCTTTGACACCTACGGTACTGCTAGTAGTAGTACCCCACACAGTACACTGCAAACACCGAAAGTCCATTAGTAATCATATGAATGGGTAAAACTTTACTAACATCTTGAATGCTCTGCAAAGACAGCTGTGAGGAGAGAGCTTGAAGCTCTGTACTGCTGCTGCTTGTATGCACCTGAGAAGAACCTGGCGACATCCTTCCATGATCAGCAGCTGGCAGTGTAGCAGAAAAAGACAACAAGGTGATGCTGAGGTGACGGCTTGGGATATTTCCTGCCAGAAGTTGCTTCTCAATAAACTCATCATAGAATGGTTCACATTTCTCTGAAATGTTAATTCAAAGCAAAAATGAAATTTGCTACCTTTTAATTAGTGGGCTTGAGAAAACTACAATGGTTTTAGGAATAAATGTAAGCTAAGAAATATGAAATAGGATAGTCTTTTTCTCCTTGAACTAAGTTAATAACAAAGATTTTCTCCAGATCATATATAGCTACATACAACACAGGTCTGCTATGGCCTACCTCCTAAAGGAGCAACATATACACATTCATTTTTTTTCAAAGAGGGCATGCCAATGAACTCTTCAATTTGATTATAGCTAGTAGAGGAAAATGGTTATGAAACTCATCAAAGTTCTTTGTTGTATGTTATTGTTCTGTTTTTAGGCCTTGACCCTGCACAAAAAAAACACAATACTTGTTTACTCTGAACTGAGGAACTAACCAATAGAAACGTGTTGGTTACATCACTTGCGCATAGTGTATGAGCGTAAAACAAAAGATTGTGCAGGGTTGTGGACCTTCCAACATAAATCTTGGCATCTTTGTTTGTTCCTTTGATGTTTGCTGGGCTTCCTAACCAGTCCCCTCTATTAACTATGATTTGATTGGTTCTTATCACAGTCTCGATTTTGCTATCTCTACCCATGGTCAGGTAGTGCATGTACAAGGTGTGTTTGGAAAGCACTAAACTATAAATGTGATTTAAGAAAGAGAGGGGAAAAATAACAGGTTATTTAGCAGCTTGGGGTTGGTCTGTATAGTGAAAATTTGTGACCTCAGACTTGAAAATGACCTTGGTCACAGTTGCTCTTTGTAAGGGCCTGCCAGCCTGCAAATACAGACTGTAACATATATATACTGACCTGTCCTTGGGATGATATCTTCAAATGATAACTTCAAAACCAGCTCCATTCTGTGCATCACACTGGAGGAGAGCTGCAGATGTGTTGGACCCACTGTCATCCTCTTGAAAGACAACTCCTTGACAAGTCGGATTTCGCCAACAACCTCCAACCCTTCTACTTGACTTTCACCATCATTTTCAGAATTCCTCTCTGGTTCAATTTCCATTGTGTACAAGTAGTCGAAAAACAATGCCCCATATCTTCTGAGAGCAAGGGCTTCATTGTGCACCTTTAAAAATTCTTCTGCATTGAATGTAAGTTCAGGTATTTCAAGAGAGGACGTTTCAGTGTTATCAAACAGGGAACCTCGCAGAAATCCTGATGAGTCTGAAGAATCTTCTTTAGGACTGATGATGGTAATGAACATGTCCTCCTATAAGAGACAAGAAAGAAGTGCCTTTAGTTTTAAGATCAACACAGCAAATGCAAGCATGCATCTACTTCTAGTTCTAAATGTCTGGCGAAGCTTCACCTACAACCTCATGTTGCTAGTCTTTTCTCTTTGGCCCAGAAAGAAGGTTTCATTTTCTAAACTCAATTTATGGTTAAGTACATGTTTTTCCCTTACAACTTTGGGCAAGGATTTTCTGGTTTTTTGTTTTGTTATTTGTGTGTTCACAGTAATCTGTATCAGAATGCTACACAAATCTGAAACCAAACATCTTACCCTTTCATCAGTTTCAATTCCTTCCTTTGTTGGAGATACATCCAAACTGCCACAGACACAGTCACCAATATTCCAGCCCATGACAGATGACACGCCTACCTGTGCATCAAAAAAATCATCACCTTTCATCACAATCTCAGCAGCTCCTCCTGAGAATTCAAAGCTTAAGACAGGCTTGAATTCAAACCGCTGTCCTCCAAAGAAATTTCCCTCGGTGACCCTTCCAGTCAATTTAATAGTCACTGTTACTTGAGAGACATAAAATCCTAGCATGAGGAGAGGTGTTGGTGGAGGGGTAGTGAGCTGTGCTGCTTGGTCATCTGCAAGATTAGGTACAAGAGACCACATCCAATTAACCCAGTCTTCGTCATTCACAGGATTTGGTTGGTTTCCTGTCTGAGTAGGTATTTCTTGTGTTTGGGATGGTAGACTTAGATTTGGGTTGGAAACTGCCTGTTGCTCAACAATTCGCTTTGCAGGATGAGGTTTGTAATTGCACCCTGGCAAATCAAGTGTTCCGTAATAAAGGCTGAGGCACAGAGTTACCAATCTCATAAACATTGGAAGCTGCTGATCAGTCAGTGAAATGTCAGCAGATTCACAGTAAACATTGAGCTTTGTTTCAAGTGGTCTCAGTAGGCTGTCATACTTCAGTAGCATACGGCAACTTAAGCCACATTTGTACAACAGTGGATCTTGGTAGAGCTCTATTTTTCCACTAGAGTTCCTCTTATCTAGGCAAATTGTCAGATCTGAAATATTGCAAAGTTTCTGAAGCAAAAAGTCAGGAGCAACAACGTCAACAAAAGCTTTTTCCCAGTTACTGTTGACACTAAACGTTTCAGCTGATTTTATGTTTAATGACAACACAATATCATCTTCTAGGTATTTTAGGATAACGTTATTCACACAAATGGAGACATTGTTAATGACCCGGTTGACAAGACTCTGCACATATCCAGAGGGTGGAGCTTCCTCTTTGCCTTCTAATACGTTGTCAAGCTCTTCATTTTGTGTTTCACTGGTTGTCGATGAAGTCTCAGAGACTTTACTTCCTTGGTCACCAGGACTGTCTGGATACCTCAGCTGAACTATGCATTCCAAAGTATTGATGGTGATTTCAACAGGTTCTGATCCCAACTTTGTCCACGGGATGTGAATCTGAAGCTTGTGAATCTTCCCACTGAGGAATGTTATGGGTAGATTTAACTCCTGAAGAAGATAAACACTTTGATCAGGATAGTTCAGGAATATATGTCACCTTGCTAGATAAAAATTATAAAGGCACCAAATCAACATAAATAGAAATGAATTACGCCAGTATGTAAAATGCTTTCGGTACACTTGTCTTCCCTACCTTTTCCAAGACATCTAGTCTCAGCTCTAAGTTGTACAGAACAACATCTCCGCCCCACAATGACAAACTCAGGTCAGAAGGCTTCAAGTTTTTAATGTATTTGTCGACATAGCTCATTAACAACGGAGTGATGTAACTTTCAAGCATGGCGAGAGTTAAATCCTTCGATCCGTCAGCAAATTTATCTCAACGATCTATTTTGTAACGTTCACCGATGCACCACAAATAAGGCACTTCTTTCGTAAACAAATATAAATTCATCTCCACCGTGTACGTCCACTTGCTCCACTTGAACTTTAGAATAACTTTTCCTTCGCATTGATCACATTTGGTATACAACGTTGAGCATAAAGAGAAGTTTTCAGGACATCTGACGATTACAATAATGCTTCATTCATTAGTTTACAGTTCAAACGTTTAGTTTTCATAGAGAAACTGCTTCGTCTAAAAACTTTCTTCCAGGCGTTGATTTGATAAAACGAAGATTCTGATTGGCAGAGTGAGAAATAAACCAATTGAAAGCGTTCTAATATCGACCGCCACGCTGGCAACTTGTTTTGCCTTTCCATATTCCTTGTTTCTGGTTTACTTTTTATATCCAAAAGAAGAAAAACCAAATTTAAGGAAAATAAGAAAAAATCGTAAGATTTAGAAGAGCTTCTTTTTTTTATTTTGACTTGACTAGACTACTCTATATGGAGTGAGCTGGTAATCCTTATCCTCCCCCGGTTGGGGTGTAATTGTCAGCTTCCCACAATTCAACGAAGGGAAAATTGGCGGGAATAGTAAATCCCTCGGCGTCTGGTTGAGCTTCGAAAATCGTTGTGATTTTTTTGCACTAAAAGGCATTTTCTCCTAGGATGTAACAATTTTACCCGCATAAACCAGGACTTTGGAAGAATAATCAAACAACTTATTACTTTTTGAAGGCTACCTAGTCACATTCAGCGAAAATGGCGATGGAAGAGTGTCGAACCGAAGCAAGCATTGGAATAGAATATTCCGAAAGCGTACATGATTCATCCGAAGATGAGAACACTGCGAATTCGACTTCTGTAAAGACGGCCGCTCAAGCTGACAGTTGTCCGCCGTCTGAGAGGAAGAAAAGGAAACGTATTTCACCACATTCGACACCTAAAGTGGCAGAAGGTACAATTGTTGAACTCACTAATGTGGTCGTTTTGCTCAAATATAATTAAGCTTAAGCCTTTATGTAAGCTTAGTTTGTTCACGTGCATGTAAACTCGTTATCACTGGAATTCGTCTTATACACGCTCAAGCGAAAGTCAAAATCTTTTTCGCAAAAGCTTCAGAATTTTGAGGGAAAAGACCCACAGCATCAATGATGATGGAGAAAAATTAACTAAAATTACTAGTGCCAAACTTTACCATTCTGACACTCTCGCAGACCTTAATGAGTCAGTGGTGTCACTGTATATTTCACATAAGCTTACATGTACCTAAAACATAGCAATACTCATTACCAAACTGTCAGTTAACAAGAAAGTTATAAGTCGTTGTTACTGTGGCAACTAGGCTGATTGACAAGTGATTTCCTATAACAAAACACCAGAAAACGAGAGTTGACTGGTCCAGATCTGGTAAATGAGGTAAAATGGTCAATATCTCTCATGAATATCCACCAAGATCCATGTGCTTTTAGAGTACATTGACCCACGTTTTACATTTTAAATATTGATTAAGTAGTGAAAATGTACTGCACACTTAGTATAAGTAACAAATGCCATTCTCTTATAACCAGGCTATTCTATTCACTATCTTTTAAGCAATTAGATCATGAGCTTGAGATTTACACTGTGTGATAGTTGACGAGGGCACATCCTGAGTAAAATAATCAATGCAAATAATCAATGCCATGAAATGGCCGTCATTTTGGTTAACAAGGGTACCCTGCTACAATACTCACCAGCTTTCACATAATAGATAGTGGGTAGCGTAGCTAATCAGAAAATGGCATTCGTCATAGCACGCTAGTAGTTTTATACTGATCTGTTTTACATAGCGAGTACACCGTAGCTAGCCGTGCATGGTTGTTAACAAAATTGCTGCCACTTCTTAGCTTTTTGTAAAGTGTACTAAAACAATTAGGTTATTTGCTTTGATTTCTAAGTGCAATAGCAGATATAGCCGTTTCAACTGTTTGGAGTTTTGTGCAGCGCAGCCAAAGTTGGGGAAAAATACAGAAGGCCCTATTTAATATACAAGCAAACAATGAAAACAGATGGCCCGATGGGATTATATATGTAACATGACAGCTTGAAATGTACAATGTGTACATTCAAAAGGCCCATGAAGACCTTTTATATATATATATGACACTTAATCAATAAATACTGACGTCTTATATGAAAAAATTAGTGTTGAGTAAATTAAAATGAAACTGTATCTTTCCAGGTTTTGGAGATAGCAAGGCTGGTGAACTTCTGAAAAAGATCCCAGAACTTGAAGATATGTTCACATTACTGTCAAAAGTGGGGGAAGGTAAGCCTATCACATTTACAATCTCTTGGACTGTACACACTTGACTGTTATGGAAAAAACTTTTACAATCATGAATCTTCTTACTGTTCTTATTCTACAGGAACCTTTAGCAATGTTTACTTGGCTAAAATGAACAGATTACCAGATGAATTGTGTGCTTTGAAGCACATCATTCCTACCAGTGGTCCTGGAAGGGTTGAAAATGAGCTTAAATGCCTCCAAGATATTGGGTATGAGTTGCATTAAAGTGTTTTTGTATTGATTAGTTCTTGTACAAGTACATGTAGCTTATTTCATTTCAATAAACTTGAATGAAATTTTTTGGTTGAATGACACAACTTGCATTCTTTTCTTAAAATTGTAATAAGACATAATAATAATATGTACAAAATTATGCTTAAAAATTTCAGTTGCAGGGAACCATAAAGCAGACATGCTAGTTCTGATTTACCCTGCAATGCTTTATTGTGCCATGCTAAACACTAATCTGAGTACATTACCATTGTATTCTAATGATAGTTTCTTATTCTTTACAGGGGTACAGACAATGTCATTGGAGTTGAATCAACATTGAGATGCAACGATAATATAGTATTTGTCTTACCTTATTTCCCACATCAAAAATTTCAGGTACTTCTGTGTTTTACACAAAACCAATGTCAGACCAAACACTTAATTAAAAGTACAGTGTTAAATGGTGTGCACTACGTATATGGAAACAACATTTTTTAACCATATTATAAATCCCACATTTATTATTTTCATGAATTTCTTTTCATTTATTTTTACAGGAGTATTTTTTAGAAATGACTATTTGTGAGGTCAAAGAATATATGAAGAATCTATTTATTGCCTTGAAAAGAGTACATTCTTTTCAAGTCATCCACAGGGATGTAAAACCAAGCAACTTTCTGTACTCAAGGGAAACAGGAAGGTGAGCTAAGAGACCTCCGATAAAAATTACCACGGGATTGGCCTATGACCAGGCTCCCAGCAAGGGCAAAAAAATTAGGCAAGTGAAGTGAACTGAGAGAGAGTAAAAAAAATTTGGATAGCATCCTCTGTTCTACATGCATCAGTGGTTTTTTTTCCTTTGCCCCATATCCCAGTTAGGAACCTACTTAATTAGGCCAGTTGCATTACTGTAATAATGTGTGATGCAAATTGTTGAAACACTACCATATTTACTTGTGATTTCAGGGTTCCAGATAAGTTTTCAAGGCTGGGTGTCAATAACGAATTCCAACGGGTCAATTTCCACTAATTCCACCAAATCATTATTAATTTTCTATCAGTTTGTCGGGTCATGTAGGTGACCTTGTCGGGTTTTTGACCTGAGACCCCTTGCTTATCTGGAACACTGGATTTATAAGCACTGCCTTTAACTGAGCATTGCATATGACAGCAGAAAAATCAATAAGCGTCACCCTCAAACAATCTACAATGTATGTACTCCTTGTCAACAATGCAGCACTAATTCCAAAAAACTCAACTGAGCTCTAAGTTGATGACGCCTACACCCTTATAATATAGCTACTGGACCCTATGTGAAAACAGCGTAACACAGATAATTGATACTGAATGGCTGTTGTTACAATAATTGATACTGAATGGCTGTTGTTACAATCATTTTTGGATAAAGAGAAAAGTTTCCAGGTGGACTTTTTTATAAGGTCTGCCTTTGATAAAGCACCCCATGAAAATGTCAAAAAATTTTATAAGCAATGCTGCTCTGTCAAGTGGATGTGGTGGGCTGAAAATAGGATCAGACATGTACATACATCATCCTATCCTTCCTTCTCCTACATTCAGTGTTATTTCTTAGAAAAAACTGAGGTTACATCAGCATAAAACTGACACATGCTAAATCTGCAATTACTGGGCTTTTTATTGGGAAAGCTTCAAAAAAGTGCAAAACCATACATGTACAAACTCCTCAAGCTATTTTTAGTCTAGTCATATTTATACAAAATGTACATGCACATGGTTTTTTATTGACATAATTCTGGTTATTTTATTTCAGTTACCGACTTGTAGATTTTGGCCTTGCCATGAAGGTACCCGGGAGCACAAACTCTCTACTTGGTATGTACACAAATTGTAAAAAATATGTATCATTCATATATAATAAAGTATATTCTGCATCTATTGATTGATGATACGCTTAATGATAGAAAATAAGTCAGACTGTTCAATTTGCAAGAAAAGAACAACAAGCTCAGTAGTGCAATGCAATTATTTACCGTTCCATGTAAATCCAAGTGTTAGCTATTCTTTCAAGCTGAAAAGGTATCAGCCTGCCAATGAGAGTCTTCAAAAGGACTTCAAACATTAGATATTGACTATCGCATTTTTGAACAGTGAATAGCTTTAGTTCAGGAAAAGCTTTAAATTACTTTAAGATTTTAGTTAAGTAGTGACAGTAGTAAGCTATGGACCAGAATTTTTCAGAGTAAAGACTGCCCACTTTCAGTCTCCTCTTCATTGAAAATAATGATATTAGCAAACCACAATGAAAAGCAGAAAACAATTTAGCAGCTAGCAAACATCAGTGTAAAAAATTTACTTGATGTGATTATAACTATACAATAGACCCTATGCAAAAATGTCTACCTTTAAATTATTCTTTTTTTGTATTCAAAATAGCCTCACTAACCTTGCTCGGGATTACAAGTTCTTTACAATTTGTCTCAAAAGTATTTTAAATAAGAACAAAAGAATAATATAAAGGCAGCCATTTTTGCATAAGGTCTATGGAGTAACAGGTTCTCCTATACTCAGATTGCATTCCACCTCGCCCTTTGATTGGTTGTTCATTCGGAGTATATTTCATTCATAGTATTTGTCAGTTGGTCTATAGTTTGATTGATCACTTTCACTTAATACTAATCTTGTTGAACAAAGTTAACTTACAGTCTATGTCCAGCTCTATTGTATTGTATGCATCCCTGTATATACTCAACAACATGCTTCTCTAGATCTAGAAGTAAACATTTACACCCCTTATCTACAGATTCACCTAAAGAACTAGTAAAGAAACAAAAAAAAGGTAGCAACCAGCAATCTCCTAAAAGATCATCTCAGCCCAGACGTCGCAGCTCACGCCTGTCTCCTCAGACTGACAACAAAGACCAGTCAACAAGGAAAGTTGCAGAAGAATGCGTCCTAAAGCCACGCTCTGTAAACACAACTAACTGGCAGTTTACGCATCAAGCTAAAGGCTTCAAAGTTCCTGCTAAGAATGCAACGTCCAAGTTGAGGGGGACCTCCAATGAGAACGCAAAGTCTTCTAAGGAAGGCTCGTTCAAGCCGGCTCAAGTGCTGTGCCCTCTGAGACATGGCCCTAAAGATGTGTGCACTATCTGTATGGCCAGGTAGCTTATCGACATTTGTTGTTCCCTATAAACGTTTATTTCTTCTTTCGGTAAATTTTCCATTCCAGATTAAGCAACTGATTGTCACAAATATCTCCAAGTGTTCATTGAAGAGTATGCCCCCCCCCTCCCCTCCCCCACGCCAAACAAAAGGTTTAATGAGCAGCAGAACAATAGCTATACACGTGCGTTATAAATCTTTGTATGTTTCGTTGCCGTTCTCTGCTAAACGTGAAATGACCAAGTTTTGCGAATTTTGGAAAACCTAGGCCACGACGGCAAATATTTTGGATTTCCTCATGGAATTGATCGCTGACATTACATATTTAATTTGAGCAGGTTTCTGGAAAGATTTGCACTCTGAACGGGTTTAGTTACTTACGAAATTCGAGAGTAAAATTTAAATCCATTTTTTTGCTAGGTGTCGTCCCTGGTGTCGCCGTCGCACATTTCCCTTTCGTAAACGGTCGATTCCATTTTCGCGACACTTAGAAATTTTTTCTAACTGTAAACCAATTTTTCTCTACTAAATTAGAGAAAAAGGAAAAGTTGCAAGTACCATCTAGTATCGAACCCAGAACCTCTGCTTCCTGACATCCCTCTTATACCACCACACTACCAGGTTTATCCGCCAAATCTCCCCAAAATTTAATTATAAAACGTGACATTCTTTAGTTACCAACCGTTTACGAAAGGGAAATCAGCGTCGCCGTCGTCAGTGCTTAAGTTCCCCAATTTGTTTAAAGGCATCACATCTGTGCTTGACGATGTGCATGTATTGATCTTAGATTGATATCACTCCGAGTTAACCTTGGATCTAAAACATGATAAGGATAAGACAACGCCACACATATACAACGATGCTAACGGTGAACTAAAATACACTTGATCAAATCTCCAGAAATACACTTTATTTAAGTCTGAGTGGGATCAAGTAATACTGATTTTTCTACAGTTCTATCCTTCACTTAACTGACACAATCTTTCTATTGTGTACGATGTAGAGGCCATCAAAACACTCCACGAGCGGGAACGCCAGGATTTCGCTCCCCAGAAGTGCTCCTCAAGTACCCACAGCAGTCACCTGCTGTGGACATGTGGTCAGCTGGAGTAATCTTCCTTTGTATACTTAGTGGAAGGTATCCTTTTTTCAGAGCGTATGACGATATGACAAGCTTGGCGCAGATCATGACTCTCTGTGGAACTGGCGCGGCTGCGAAAGCAGCTTTTAAGCTAGGTAAGGATTTTTACATGAGACTGAGAACTAGCATTGTCTTTGGTTGTAAAAAATCCTTGGTAGATATTTCATTCTTTACCTGTTAAACCTGTTACACGTTTTCTTGTTATCTGACACCTTTATGGACGCTTATTTTACAGGCAAGGACCTCAACTTTAGCTCGGACTGTCCTTCAGGAAATCTCAAAATACTTTGCACTAAATTACGTAGTCGAGCTAGCAAGGCGCCCACCGTAAAATGTTGTTTAAAACAGTCAAACTGGGAAGATGAAGAACAATCCGTACCCGCCAAAAGACTCAAAAAAAGACCAAGATCTCCACCCTGTACTCAGACACATTCGGCTTCAAATCCTTGGTATCAACGCTGCACAATCTGTCAGAAACGAAATCCTTATTTTTGTATGACACTCCAAACGGACGGGAAGCTCAATGATAAGACTTGTGGACAATCGGAGAACTCGGACACTGTTCGGCACATTCATGTGGACGGCAGTCAATGTGGTAGTACCTGTTCCGCAGCATGCTGTTGGGCTATTGAGGACAGTGCTTATGAACTTCTAGAGCGATGTCTTGATTTGAACCCGCACACTCGAATCACTGCAGCAGAAGCGCTGGAACATCCATTCTTTAAGTACTGATAGTCCTCTTTTTGCCCATCCAAGGAATAGTTATTTTCACAATTCGGCGCGAGAGCGTGCAAAATTGTTCAACATACAGTGTAGTAAGATGAGAAGATGAATACAAAAAAGTCACTTGTTTTTAACCTACATAATACAAAAAACGTGAACTGTGTGTATGTGCTTTAAGAAGTGATCTATGAAACAACTTAAGCAGAACTCTAACGGCTTTCGTTTAGATTGTTCCGTTTTGTAGTTTGAAGCTACCTGGAAATTTAGAGATTTTATTGGCTTTCTTAGAACTGTATAACTTTCTCTTCATTGATTTCCTGTTGCTACACTGCATGATCACGGCTGTCTTATACGACGCAGTAAAAATAGCTATTCGTTGGCTGGGAATACAGTGTTACACTTGTAAGGGTCAGGGGAAATGTGTCGCTTCTAAGAGGCATACGTATGTACAGAAATATATTCAGTGACGTTTAAACGGAACCGTACGTGTAATCACACAATCGAATATGAATAGTGCAATCCCTAACTGTATCATAGTGCACACGTATATTTTAAAAACAGTTTATTCATACCCATTTATTTAATACATTAATTGAAATTGGTATGTTCGTGAAATACGGTAAGATTCAGAAGGATATATGATTAGCTTGAAAAGCAAATAAGTCAATTGAACACCTCGGTACCATTCAACCATTGAAGCCCAAGTACATAATTTTTATAGTGCCAGACGGGGAAATTTGTTTGAATTTTACGAAAGTGTTCTCGCATCCTTGACGTTGTTTGAAGAAATTAAATTATGTTTACTCTTGGAACTTCATTGGTTAGAGTACTTTAGGGCGTAGATCCTGCATATCAGAAACATGGAAATGAATACGAAAACACAAGAAGATGCCGGTTACGATGTTCATAGAATTTTTAAAGTGAGAGTACGGCAAACACTTGGCGTAAAAACTTTGTTTGATTTATAGGTTCACCGTGCATTTTATTTCTAGAATTAGCGCCATTGATGTAAATATGTATATAGTTATGAAATAAAGCACCCTCCACCCGTAACGATGGTAGTCTGAACAGAATTAACACCAACGATTTTTCGGTCCATTACATAATCGTCAAACTAACACCAAAGCTACCATAGGTCAGAGCACTGATTTTTGGTCGGGTTGTTGAACAACTGTCTCGCACTTAGACACAAGTAACAGGTGGCAGGCGTAAGAATACTGACATAAGTCAACCTATATATTAGGTTTGGCCTTGGCTTTTTCACCAAAGGCCACCCCTTTTTTTCCCTCCATTTAGCGTTGTACGGTCGACCCAAATTTTTGGCATTTAAAAAAGAAGTAAGGACTTTGTTAAACCATTTTTCGCTTAAAATCTCCAGTGTTGCCGCCATATTAGCTTTCTTCGGGTCGGTCGACGGTGTCCCGCATAGTCTTGATAATAACATCAATTGATTTTGGGTTCATGTCTTGTTGTTTTCAGGCTCCACAGCAATGATACTGGGTTACCACGCCTATTCAGAGCCGCATTCGACACTAAACGGAAAAAAGAGATGGCCTTTGAACTATCGAGTTCGGGCAAATCGTTAGGCCTGTTAGGGTCCCCGGACAATCTGAAAGTGATAAGCTGGACTGTCTGCCAATATATGAAACTTGAGCCCGGGAAAGTTTAAAATCTTAACCGTTTAAGTTTGCTCTCGTCTGATTGAAGTTTTTCTAAGTAGTTTTCAATAGCAGTTAAAGCAAATGCCGTCTTCTTAGCGACAAGTTTGTTCCTTTCCATGGCCTCCTGTATTTTCTCCTGCGCCTCCCTCTCATCTTCTAATTCCTTATCGGTTTCTTCACTGAGATCCTCTTCCGCTGAGGCTAACTCATCTCGCAGTGAATCTACTTCTTCCTCAATAGAGCTTCCCATCTCCTCTTCGTTGCGAAAACGCTTCTCAGCGCGATAAACCGCCAAGGCTTTGGCTCCGTCAAGCTTTGTCAAGATGGCATTCGTTGCCAGCACTTGTTTGTAAAGAGCGACGTCGTTGAGTCTTGGAAGTTGTGGAATCCTTGAGCGAAGTATTTTGGAAGCGTTGATGGTATGAACAACACCAAGCTTTTTCTCAATGTTGTTCAAGGCTGTTGCTGCCCCTAGAATTATAGAAAGATCAATAAATAGACGGCAAACTGGAAGCGGGCGTATTGTTGAATTGAGATTAGTAAATTGCATATGGATGTATCGGATGTCCCTTGGATTCTCTTATGAGTATGCAAGTTTGTTATATGGTAAGGTAAATCTGAGCGTTCTGATTGGTTCTTTCTTGGTCAGGATTCCGCCATACGGGCTGTTTCCATGGAAACGGTCATTGGCTTTGTATTTTTTGTTTTCGAAAGCGGGCAAATTCAAACAAGCATGGCCCGAGCGACATATAATAAACTACTTACTACTGAACTTGGCTAGCTCGAGCCGTACTGGGGAATATTGGCCCTCGTTTCTTTTTTGTACGGACCTCGCTACGACCTCGGGCCAATATTCCCCAGTACGGCCCTCGCGCTCGGTTAGTAAGAGGTTAATATACACCCATCGTTTTTCCGGCCCAGTAGCAGAAACTTCATATTTCCTGTTGTGCAATGACAATTTGCAAGGCTCATTTGATCAAAGATTTCAAAAACGCTACCCCAATTACAGCTATTTAGTGCAATTTAATAAAACATCAGGAAACCTAAATAAAAACTTTTTTTTTTTAGTACCATAGTCGGTTTATATCCTAATTACGTTAGCAGGCTTAAACGTTAACTAACTCAGCCTAGTCCCTTAGCGTTCTGTGTATGAACGTCAAGTAAATGACCGGATTCAGTAACGAGTATGTAGCTGACATCACAAATTCGTGACGTCAAACAGCGGGAAGAGAACGTTTGAACACTAGTCTCACAGTAACTTACTTCGAGCCATGTGTAACCTATCAGTTGCGTTCGTCTTCGCCTGTCTCGCCATCTTCAGCGCCTGTGCCACTGTCATTCCAACTTTATTGTGAACGTTGCTTGTCAACTTCCTTACCATCCTCAAGTCTTCCTCTAGATCTTCCATCTTAGCTCTGAACTCTTGCCTGACGTCGTTTAACTCTCTTGTTGCTTGTCTCTCGGCATTCAAAACGTTTGTTCGTATGTTCCTTATTTGAAAGAGCAACACTGGATCAAAGGACATCTTCCCAGTATTGCTCTCCCCGCTTCCCTCTCCACTGACAACGCCTGTTGTGGGACTGAAGTGAACTCCTGGACGAATATTCTTTGTTAGTGATGATTCTTGCTTTCGGTCACGGCGCCCTGGGACCACCTTCGTGCTGCCTCCACTCACTATGGTCACTTTATCTAGAAAATTATCCAACATGGTATCACCACTGCCAGAGTGTTGAAAATCTCCACTTCCCTGTCCACTGAGGGTTCTGTAATTTTTTCCAGAGAATTCCGGTTCACCTCTAGTTTCAGGTTTCTGCTCGCGCCCGAATCCTTTCAGTGAAGCAAGGCTGTCTCTGCTTTGATCTACCCGATGCTTCCCTCTAGCTTCCACATCTGTGTCTGGAATTTCCGCACTACCAGACCCTGCCACGATCTTTGCTTCTTCATGGTCTACAATACTTGCCCTTTTCTGAATTTTCTTATCACTGTGTTTCTTGTCGCTCTCCTCCGTCTGGGAAAGTATGTTTTGCAGTGTCATTTTCGTGATATTATCTTGAGATTCATGATCGCCCTCATTTTCATCTGGGTTCAAGTTTTCTTTCGCCATAGCTCGTGCTTTCAGCATCATAATTCGTCTTACATCAGGTGAATTCTGAAAGCCTGTCTTCAACTTTCTTTTCTGAACATGAACATCGTTTTTTAAAATCGCAGCAGCTGAAGAACTATCACTTTCTTTGCCTTTACGATCTGCCTCATTGTGCTTGTTCCTCTTTTGGCTTGATCCAGTGTAGAATAATGACTCATCTTCCCCTTCTAGTTGGCCATTCCTATCAGTGTCTAACAGGTCAAGTTTAGGATTTCTTACTTGCTCCTCGTCACTTTCTTCTGATCCCGTCACTCCCCTGTCATTTGCAAACCGCTGATGACTGTTTCCATGTGTGTAGGCCAATGATTGCGACTGCAAGTCGCTTTGAAAATTGTTTCCGAACAAACTGTTGAGTTCATCTGATGTGGAAGCACCTAATAATTGAGAATCAAAATCGGTTATAACATAATTTTGATATAAAATTGTCATTTCATTATAGGACATCAAGTTAAGTCAAGTCACTTTTGAAGGGAGTCTTGGATATTTCTGTCCCTCAAAGCGACACAAGCATAATTAAGAGCACCTTTGAAGGGAGACCGTTACGAGCTCAGAGATGCCAGGGAAAGTACAGAGCCACTCGACAAAAGTTGTCTTGCCTAATATTTGTTGCTTTGTTTCAGTGGCAAGCCAGTTAACTAGCTAAACTCAGTGCTTGTATAGCTAAGTGCATGACCACTATAAATAAGATTTTCATTTTACATGCTTATGCTTGCGCCAGTGGTGAATATCAGGCTTCAAACCATCACAGTGGCGATAAGACCCAATTCAGTTCTTGCTCTCTTTCGTTTAAGGCCTCATTGCCCAAAGATGCAATACCACTAAGGGGATTTGCTGAATAACGCAAAATATTAGTATTTAGTCGCATTCATCTTTCCCCATGCTTTTATCTTACAATTGTATGTATTTTAAATCGCGCGGGCCCAATTCAGATCTACTTGTTTTCAGCTCTACCCAGGAGATAGATCTTAGAGGATAGTGTCACGTAAGGTCATCAGGTTCCCTCGGGCGGTGATCAACACCTGTTTTTAACCAGTGAACTGAACATGCTCTCTGAGAAAAGCTGTGACAGAATCGTGTCGTGTTTAACAGAGTTATAATACAACACCCATAACTTCTGACAATAACCCTCGTGGCACAATGGACATTAAAAATGTTTATCGCATCTTAGAGCTCTAAATGGTTCTGAAGGATTCCGGACGGCTATGGTTTTCTCTGTGGTGATGTATAGACTGTTATATTACCATATTTTCGTCAGATTAATTACAGAAAAACGCTCAGTGAATGTATCGTCTCGAAAAATTTATTATCAACTTACTTTCAACCGTAAATTACAATTGAGACTAAGGATGAAAGGAGTAATTAAGGCGTTATACAAACATCACGCCACATCGTTCATTAGGATTTATTTATCTTTTTCTAAGAGTCCGATAATTAGCCCTAGAAAGAAAAAGCAAACGCGTTACAATTTTAATGAGGCGAAGGTTTCACATTGCCTACTCTACTATGTACAAAATGGCATGACTAGGCCAGTAGATAAACAGTAGTGAAATACATAATTATTAAGACCGAGTAAAGGTTAACTGTTTTGATGAACGAAGTATTAACCTAATAAGTGCAGAGAATTAAACGTATCCTTTCAAATAAGTGTTAAAACTTCCTCCATCATCTGAAAATTGCTTCACTGTATTTCTTGAAATGATGATATGTGCCTCTTCAAAAGAAATTTGGTGTTTAACGGAACTGACAATGGTCTTCACTTGTCGAGTTTTCAATCTAGATGAGTTTAGTTTTGTTAATTTCCCTACTTGCTTTCTGACAATATAATTCCAAAAGGCAAAGCTGATTATACAGTCAATTACGTTTAGCAGTTATCATAAACACGGCCTTGAAAAGTCAACATCCCCAAGACAACTAAAAAGACGTTATTTTATCGATGGAAACCTAAACGGACCTCTAAGAGTGATGGTACAGTTTGTGCTAAAAAGTACTATTCGAGTTCTCGACCTACGCAGGGATGTTTCCAGGAGTTGTGTAAATGGGTTATGCAGATACATTGGGCAGACTAGCTAATTCATGATCAAATCCTGTTCTCTTCGCTTAGAAAAAACAAACAGCCAAAACCTTATTACAGTTTACTCTTCGATTAAAAGATTAACCTGATATCTTCATGTCTGTAATGGTGTGCCTTTACGGCTCAAGGAATTTAAAGATGTTTGCCAGGTCACAAAATGCACATTAATTAATTGAGCTATTTTAATTTAGAGAAGAATATAAATCGTTATTAACATTTTTAATTCACTGATATCAGGACTAAGCTAATAGGACGTCTTTTTAAACATTACTTTGATACGTAGATGAACAAAGAGTAACCGGGATGGGATATTTGTGCATATTTGTGCAAAGTACTTTAAAGTATCATATATTCCTGTTACAGATATAACTTCTGACTCCAAGTACAATGCTATTAAAAAATAACCACGCCCATATAAGATTAAAACAGTACAAAACAACGTATTTTCAGCATATCCTCTTCGTATTTTTTCCTTCAGTAGCTTAGAATTTCAAAATATCTTCCTGCTACTTTTCGACATCTAAACTCTTAACATCTTGCAGTGCTACCTAACTAACGGCATAGCCTCCAAATGTAGAGATCTGCGATTATATTTTCCTGCTTTACAGTTTTTTATTACCTTAGTGTCGTAAGAATGCTATCAAGTTTGTTGATAAACATATGAAAGCGACATCTTTTGCAAGTTTTCAGCCATTAAGTTTAAGATATGTATATATATATATATTGTTTGAGGATTTTGTATTCACTCTCATCGCATGAAATAAGAGAAAAATAATGCAGTCAATTGATAACATGACAACAAGAGATACGGGGTACGAACTGATTGAGATATCGAGGGTCATCAAACAGACATCGAGACAAAAGGATTAAACGCAGGCTGCATAGGAACGCCAATATGTAGCCCAGTGAAAACTGAATGAGACTCATAATCCGGGGTGGTTCTATGTTTTGCACCGTGATGACACGTAATACTGTCATAATATGCAAGCGCCTGTAGTGCACCATGTAGTCTTTTCAAGTAGTTGTTCCAGGTAAACACACTTTCAATCGGAGTCGTATAACGGCGTTGCCTTTTTTGGATAGCAAACTTGTCTGACAGGTGAAAGACTTTATTCAACAGGTGTTGGGAAATATGACCCATGTTTTTTAAGGTGCAATAACACCAAACTTCACTAACCATGGACTAAAGGAAAAACTCGACTGGTTCTAACGCCGTCTTCTAAACGTAACTTACAAGAGCGGTCTCGTTCGCTATTTGGAGTGTACAAATTCAACTTCTAGATGCCTGTGTAAGAAAATTGGCTTTTTTAAGATCACACATGAACTCTTCACCAAGATTGACTGGTGACAGATCAAGAAACTCAGTTAACTTATTTCATCTTTGAATTCAACGTGAGACGAAAGATGGCAGTGCAATGTACATTTTGAACATTTAGCAATGGCTACTGTAGGAAATATCAACAGAAACAGAGTTGAAATGGAGGAAATGGTACCTCTTAAAACTTAAACTCTTTTAAGCACTTTAGTATTCAGGCCTGTTAACATGTAAAGGCTATTAATTGGATTTCACTCACCGAACGACGGAGAAGAATCTGTACCACTTGTACTGTGAACTTGCAATTGAACAAGCAGACTCAGGACACAAATAGCTATGGGAATGCTCATGTCTTTGCTGACAACATGGAGGTACAGAAATGAAGACGATTTCATTTGTAAGCAAATTAAGCTGCTCGTGTTGTCATATGGGCGCAGATGACTCAAGTCTCTGAGCTCGTCATCTACGACGTGCTTGCTATTTTTGACTCCGGGGTGTTTGAGCTGTCGTCGATAGTCAATTCTAGTCAAGCACCTTTTTTAACCCAAAATTAAACGTTTGGTTTAAACTCGCTGACAGTTTTTTGTTAACTGTCTTAAAGGATTGTTTCCAAGTACCAAGCTGTCATTTTTTTATCGGCTTAATATCAAAGTGCAGTTACTTAAATATCTTTACCTTATTCCTTTTAATTGATGTGGACTATTGTTTTATATACTTAAGATGATTAAGATTTTTGTAAACATGTCATTGCCCCGTTTATCTTTTTGACTTTACACTTTGCTATCGAGATTTTTGCTGGTATTTTTCATTCACTGGTACTGATCGTTGGACAGTTTACTAAAGCTTTCACAACTTTATGTTTGGAAATCGTGAATTACCCTTCACAGCTGTTTATGCATCGAAAGCGAGAAAGTTATCAAGTATATCAGGCCTGGGTCGCACTAGAGCCAATTTTGTTTGTATCGACCCCCCAGTTTCAAAAACTTGCCAAATTTTTGCAGATTGTCAAAACTTCACCAATCTTCAAAAAAGCCGAAGTGCTGCCTCGGTGGCTTCCAAATTTTGACAAAGGAAACAATTTTTTTTAACCATTTAACCTTCATGTCTTTTTAGAAAGTGTCTGGATAAAATTAAGGCGAAAAAATTAAATTGGTGACTGGCACAGTTTAGCGCGTGCGATGGCGGACAAACATCATTTTTAACCCAGTCCATCTGACACTTTTTACAGTTATTTTAATCTAAACGGGGAATATGAGAGCCGTTTTTATTCAAATTCCTATGGCTCATACCCTTGATTTGGTCACTGGCAGCAATTTGGAGAGATGGCTTCAGCGAACAAACGCAAGCCGAGCAAAATCCGCTGAAAATCACTAGTTGCTGTAAAGAGGAGAGGCAAGAACATGGAGCGTGGAGAAAAATCTGCCAAGAGTTAAACTCATGGAATATTTCATTGATAAACTTAGATCTTGTGACGTATATTTCAATCAGTAACGTTTTGGTTCCAACACTGCCAAAATTTGGAGTTTGCGAAATTTTTTCCAATTTTTCTTCCTCGCCATAAGGAAATTTTTGAATTCACCCTAGTGCGAAGAAGAGATAAACCTGCTGGTCGGTAAAGCGTACCAGAAAACACCAAAAACTCCACTTCATACGCTCTTAACCTTTTTGACGGTAATTTCTAACTTGTCACAATGTTGGGCAGGAGTCCGGTGAAAAGGCACCTCACTTTTGTCTCAGCGAGACTGGTAAAGAGATGCCTCACTTCGCCGCTCGATTTCCCGCTCACGGCTACGCCACGCGCGCTTGTGCTCCAAATTGACCCTGCTCGCAACCAAGGGATCTGCTGAAAATCCAGCAAAACCAACTCGAAGAAGAATTAGGTCGCCAGCGCATTGTACGTCAGCCATGTGGAGCATTATGTTATCCGCAGTGGATGGCCGTTTTCGACTGGTCAGTTTCACAATTTTATTTCACGACAAAGTATTGCTTCAATTGAAAACGAGATGAAAGGACCAGAACTGCAAAGCGGCGGCTGTTTCGTTCACGACGGTTTGCACATTTTTCTGAAAGCGATGCTTTTGTCCTTGAAAGAAAGTTAGACTGTAATCAAATCCACAACTTGTATCTTTTGAAAAAAGTCTCTCTTCCTTTAACTGAAATGTTGTATTTTTTTCTCAAAGCATATTCTTTGAAATGAAGTGTCGAGATTGACAACCTTTGACGTGACTGGCATATGACAGACTAGCTGATCCAGCGTGTTGCGAAAAATGTTTGAAGGATAATAAACACAAAGCCTTCATTTGACTGAAAATGTGCTCGGAAATTTGTTTGATTTTGTTATCGAACATTTCAATAAAGCAATCACGTACATTCAAAGTTGTAATTTAAATCAACTTCAAACTTTTAGTTGAAATCAACCAATCACAACCTCGGTTTCAGTCATCAACAATTTACGTCTCCTTTGTCAGTCTTTTAATGCGATTTTTCCTTTTCTTTCATAACTTGGCTATTCTTCTTTTCTCAGAAATTGTATCAGTTTTATGATTAATTGGTAATAAGACTTCGTGTCCCCCCATTCGGTCTTAAATCATACTCGTGATAAACAAATTGGATCCCCCGTTTCGGCGGTCGTCTGATTTTGTTATCACTCGTATGATTACAGACCGAATTAGACTCCACCCAGTCTTTCACCATTGCTTATCCAGAAATATATCGCTAGTGTTTTATAAAATGAGCATATCTAAGCTCTCAGAGGCCAGGGAACCAAACGGTAAAAAAAGTTAATGCGCCGCTGTTGACCGTTTTGGTAACGAGGTGTGAACTATTTTTATGACCCTGCCTTTGACCACTCAGTTGATTAATATAACCACATCTCTAGCTATTTCGGCCATCTTGGCCAGGCTGGAAGAGAACTGTTCGGTCAATACGCTGGTAGAACACATTACTCTGTGGATTACCAGGGAACCAGCCACTGACCCGCTACTGTGGAAATTGTATGAAAAATGAGCAAACAGGGCGTCAGTTTTTGCAAAATAAAACCTGAGAAATAATAACCAGAACCAAAAGGATACAGGTTAACAGCTAAAGTTAATTGACAGGTGACTAGTAAGACGCAAACATTATACCTACGTATTTGTTTTGTATTTGTTTATCTCACAAACTCCTGCACCGCTAATTTCTAGTTCATGTTGTTTATGTCAGCCATCTCATGGTGCTTATGAAAAGCTAGTTACGAAAAACGTCACGGAGTACATTGAAGCGACGAGGAGTGTTTGTATTCTTACTGGATGAGCGTTGCCGAGTCAGAATGCCCTTCCCAGCCTAAGCTAATTTGAAAGACTCAGCCAAGCTATATTCTTGACGGTCATGTTTGTATTGGAAGTATCTTTTCCTCGAGCGATCAGGGGTGAAGATAAACAGAAGGAGAGAGTCACAATAAACAATTATTGGATGAGGTTGAGCATGATATCATGAATTATCAAAACCGAGGTTTGTGTCGAAGGCTGAGGCTTTCATAATTCATGATATCATGCGAAAACCGAATTCAATAATTGTTTTATCATACATTTTTTAAACAAGAGGCATTCATTAGGCGTTCATTAGGCGTTCCGCCATTTTGTTTCTGAGAACACTCCTAGGGGCTTGGTAACCAGGCAGATATTGAACTTGACATAATAAATGCAATATCTGCAGCAGATATTGTATTTATCATGTCAAGTTCACAAGCTATTGTGAATTGACTGAATGCTCTCGGCCAATCAGGTTTTTCATAGTGATTCTGATGTATAATAATTAGATTTAACAGGTTTCAGAAGAAGACAGGTTCACTGGAACATAGGAATTTTCTCTTGAGATAGCTGGGACATAAATTTCTTAAAATATAACATGATTTTTATTTCTTGGAGCACCAAGGCATGTAAGCCACGTATTTCTTTTTTTTCCAGCCCCTAATATCCTAGAGCCCTTTTAGAACGTGATTTTAAGTCTTTGACAGAGCAAAGTATATGCAGTGATCAATGGACAAGAGTTCAACCACAGAAACGGTTACCAAATCTGTCTCGGTAAGACCCTCAGGTCATAAGAATAACGGAGGGGATGTTTCAGATGTAATAGCAGTATATAGGGACCGGGAGACTCAGAAAGAACAATAGAAGTATGTCTCTTACGCCTGACGCAAGTCAGACAGCATGATGTTTGGGAACCCAAATCTGCTCAAGTCTTCCTGCAACGCAAATGACGTTACCATTACTATACGAACGATTTTTTGAAAGTTGTTGTTCCCAGACCCCTATGCTGATCTTTAGCGGAAGTGTTTGCTTCATGTATGCTTGTGTTGGCTTTGTTATTTCTCGATAAACATTTTGACAGTATTCTCGCTAACATGGAATCACTATTGCGTGAAGACCCGTTTAAATTAAAAATTTCTATCATCCCAGTGGAAGTACCAAGCCTGACTGGCTGTGGACAAAATCCTGCCTCTGGGAATTGATTGAGCGTGTGCAAGGTTTTTCTCAGCAATACAGCTGAGCAACCGAAGTTTTCTAGACAATGTATTAAATATTTACATCTCACGCCAATTCACCCTTAAACAGACTTACAAGTTCGCTTTCTCCAAAGGGGTTAGAAAACAGTATTCATTAAGTTTCCTCTCTTTTGCTTTCCTTTCTTTTCCTTTCTTTTCCTTTCCTTTCCTTTCCTTTCCTTCGTAATAACAATACAAAACCAAGCCAATTAATCGCCCTACCAAATTACAGGAACTTACTCTAAATTTTACAAATAAAGATAGCTAATTATTAAAAATTACTCTGTTTAATTTGATCTTTAACTAATTCATCGAAAAATAGTTTGCAGTGGGACTTAGCTTCTTTGTATCAGTATTTCACTGCAGTTTACAGCCGACAGTTAGCATCTATAGCCAAGATAAATTGTCTATACAATTAAATGGCGAAAATCACCTGTTTTATCAGTAAGCCTGCTGCAGGTGCTTTTCACTTGAACTCATTGTCAAACAAAAGGATAGCCTGAGTCTATTTTTACCAATAGACTTTAAATGGCATGCAATTAATATCACTATATCCTCAGGTCTTACCAGCTTCGCAAACAGGGCAAAGACTTTCATTCTCACCCCCATTCTCAATGTATCAATTCCCCTTACTTAAAGCTGTTCGCCTGTTTGGAAGATGGTTCTGGGAATTTGGCGCTAATTCAACTCGTATATTATTGACAGTTTTCGTTTGTTGCTGTCTGGCATTGCGCCCTGGTCCGTGAACCACGGAGAAACACGCCTGGGTGGTCACAGGGCTACCCCAAGCATTTGACTCGTCGGTACCCATTTATACACCTGGGTGCAGAGAGGCACTCTAACTGTAAAATGTATTGTCCAAGAACATAACACAATGCATGCCTGGGCAGGGCTCGAACTCGGACCGCCCGATCCGGTGACCTGAACTCAAACCATGAGGCAACCGTGCCTTCCTTTCAACAGTGGATAGAGTGTGAATTAATAAAATATCCTCACAAGGCAACTGGTTGTGTTGCAATTTATTACCCATTAAATCATCAGATCTATTCCCACTGGTTGACAGCATACAGCTTCATGTAACTCTAGAAATCAGAGCAAGAATTGGGATAGTTTTATCGGTTATATTTAACTGATGCTCAGTACTGTACAGAGTTCTCTTGTTTCCTTTTTCTATATTTACACGTGTTGAGTTGACATTTCCCATGGAAAGCTTCTGTAAATACGTTATAGCCGTGTGTATGTTCTGCATTTGACATGATTTTAAGGTACATTTTAGAACATTTTAGATGGTCTCAGGGTCAAGTTTCGGTCAAGTGGCAACTCTTCGTTATAACAGTCTCCTGATTAGTAAATGGTTTGAACAGTTCGTATAGTGTGACCGGTAAAGGAACCGATTCTGAAAAGAACTGTTGTTGGTGACTGACGTTTCGAAAACCTGAGCGGAAGTTTTCTTCAGAATCAATTGAATAGTGATTTTTAGTCTGGATCGTTATATAAGTCTCATCCGTTGAAAGTTGAATCAGACTCAGAACAGACCAGCTAGAAGGACAGACGAAAACAGACTTAATTTAATTAACCCCATCGACTGGCAAACACTATTCACTTGACTCTGAAGATAACTCCTGCTCAGGTGGTCGAAATGTCAGTCACCAACAGCAGTTCTTTTCTAAACTACCCTCACCCGGACGATCACGCTACGAATTGGTTTCCCCATTAAAACAACGTTTAGGTCAACTACGGAACTACTTTACAGGGTTGTGGACTATGCCACTTAAAATGTAAATCCCCCTTCTATTCATACTGTCTGTTCAATGACTGAAGTTAAAACAAATTTTACTTTTCATCAGGTTACTGCAAGATTTTCCGATTTGTTTGGTGTGAAGCACTCTAATTTCTTCTTTTTAATTGCCATTTTGAAATTCAAGCAGCCCGTTTTCAATTAACTGTAGGAAATTTTTGGTCTTTTCAATAGCTCGCTTGTTTTCTTGTGATTTTTCGTCGATAGCATCTTTTGCGAATTTCACTTGGTTATTCTGGTATTTTTCTTGCTTCACCAAACTTCTAGCCACGGCATCTTCATCTGCGCTTTGTCCAGCTGGGATATCATCTTTTGGTTTGAGTGATTTTCCCTGTTTCTTGTTTTTCGCTTGGTCATTTTCCTTAGAGTCGTTCTTGGTTTTTTCGTTGTCTTTAGCTTTATCGTCACCCAGAGGATTCTCGGCAATGAGATCTCGTATCTTGCTAATCATGTCGTGCGATTTTGTCTCCTCGAGGTCATTTTTGAGCTGTCCCAAGTCATTGGAAACGTCTGCAAGAATACAATAAAGAACTATAATGATCGTATGAATGGGAGTGCAATTAGGGATTAACACTATGGGTGATACTTGAAAGTTCTTCCAAAATTGCACGAGCCATTAGGCAATTACTCACTTATTTTATGACTGAGAAAATTGCGAAAGCAAGCGTGTTAATTTGCACTGCAGTGCAAAGTAAGAATTTTAAAAAGATAAATTGGCCCGCACTCAGCCAATCACAACGAAGCAATTTTCTCAGTCATATAAGCAAAAGCAGAGCTTCTGTAGAGTAGTTTAGGATTGAGGATTGTGAATTCGGGGGGGGGGGGGGGGGGGGGGAAACTTTGAAAAAACGCAACTACCAACAGCAAGTCTGAAGGACATTTTTGTTGTTTTTATGGGTAATCATACGGTTTTGAGTTCAATTTGAAATTAATTTGCACGAGTGAGTTTTTCAAAAAGCTGAAATTGCACGAGCCGCTTCGGCGAGTGCAATTTCGCTTTTTGAAAAACTCACAAGTGCAAATTAATTCCAAATTAAACGAGAAAAACCGTATGATTACTTATTAATAATATAAACATGAAAATTTTGCGTGAAGGATGTTTGGAACTTTACGGACTCTGAACTCTCTTCTCAGTTTTGTGCGCGCGCTTAACCTCAGGTGATTTAATTATCACGCGACCAGGAAAAAATTGCGCCATAATTGAGCCATCCAGGGCGCGCGCTTGATTTGAAAAGAAAAGATTTGATTGGCTATCTGTGAACTTCTTTGTTCATTGACCAATCAGAATGCTTGCTTTATTACCTTTTTTGCATCCAATTACCTCTTTTCTGCACTTTGTTAAGGAAAAACTGCACTGCATATTTCGTGCGGAAATTCGCAGTTATTTGAAGTACTACTCAATAATAATTTAGTAGTGAGTACGATGATACCCTTAATCGATCCAGCTTTGTGGGTGAGCTATAATACGACATTACGTTTGCACTCAGATCAAGGAATAGGAACGTCGCGTGTGCGGGAAACTCTGCTCTTGCATAAACATATTCGTTGTGTTAGTAACTGCGTGGGCATCTGTTTCACAATTGTGAAGGGCAAAATACAGCGCCTCTTCATTTCGTCCGGCTTTGAAGCAGTGCTAAAGTCTGAGGCGAAAATTTGCAAGAATATTCAGACGTCATTAAGCCGTTTTGATTGGACCTGCACGCGTCAAAATCATAAACCGCGCAACATTCGGCCTTTTAGTCTAAAAACATTCTACCTGTCATTTGGCTCAATTTTGCACCAGCCCTCTTGACAGCATCTTGCAAAATTTCCATCGTTTCCCTTAGTGCTTTTTGCGCCTTTGCACTAATGTCTTCTGCTTTTTTTTCCGCTTTCTCCAGTTTTCCCTCAAGTTTTTCCTGTTGGATGCCCAGCGCTTTGCGAACCTGTTTCAAGCTGAATCCAACCTGATTCAAAGCTCGCAAACCCTGTTTAGCTTTTGCCATCATGTCGAAGGGTCTCACAACGCCGTAACAGCAATAAGATTTCTTCTGGCCATTAATAGCTACAAGAAAATAATTTAAAAGTTACTCTGAAAATCAATGAAACATCCCCAAAAGGTTTTACCATGGGACAATTGACGAATCCTAAGGTGACACTTGATTCGAGCGTATACGCGAATTTTTCTTCTTCTCTTAATCACCATTGGTAACGATGTTTGGATCTTAGGTTCATCATGTTGCCGGTGAGTAACCACCAAAACATTTTCATTTTGTTCCTTGTTAAATCAGTTAAATTTAGTTAGTTTTACTGAAGTAAATAAAAATGTGCGGTTAAAAAATTTAGTTTTAACAACACAGGGGCTTTCTCTTTGCTGGAAGCCTTCATTCGACCGGTTAAAACCGGTACCTTATTTCCTATCTGTCAGTCTAGTTAACAAACAACATTGACTATCAGTGTTTTGAATTATCAGGCAATATTTTACCAAAAAAACTGGAGTTTTGTATTAGCCGGCATCCAGAAACATTCAGTTGACTGATCAGGAAATGATATTTTAGAGTTAAAACTCGTGTTGAAGTATATGGCCCGTTAGTCTGTTAAATATAAACAATTTGACAAGATGTTATAAATGAATTAATTCAACCTACTTTTTACTCGGATGATCGGCGAACTTGATGCCAGAAAGCATGATACAAGAATTATAACCAAGCGCAACACCTTCATCTCTAGAGAACCATGAATCAAAGGATCAAATTATTAGGTGATAATTATCAGATATCAAAAAACACAACACTCGAGTGAAACACAATATTTCCATTTAGACGCACCCATGACACAATCTCGAAGCAAAATAACAAGACGTGATTGGCTCGTTATACAGGTTATACCATAGTATAAGAGTTCGTACCAGTTGTTTCCTTTTTTTGTTTACACTTTCTAATGTCGATCCAATTGTGAAGAAAAAATTCACTTAATTAAATGGTGTGAAACTCGCAAATTCGCAGCCAAAACAGACTAGCCCATCGTTAATTTGCCTCGTGTCGTGCGACTGATATGCAACTGATAATACTATACACTGGCGCAACAACAACTCATCCAGACGTGATGTTCACTACTTGAAACGAGTGCGAGCAAAGAAATTCCGTTATTGTTTTAAAATTCTTTCCTGAAAGTTTATTTTGCTGTTACGACAGTGTTTTGTTATTTCTTTGTTCGAGTTTGGTTTCTATATCTAAGCTAAGCATTTTGCTTTATTCCGTCACTCGAACTTTACAGGACTACCTTTCGTCTGCTTCGATAAGAAATAATTGGCGAGCAGATTGAGTTCCAACAAATTTTGAACTGTAAATAATGTGGAATAATCGTTCCAGTATTGCTATGATTTTATTAGTTTCCCGCCCAACTAATTATCACCCTTCACCCTTAAATCACACACAAATCCCCATCTTCACAACGTTCTGTCTTAACGTTAACATTTGGTATTGTTTCTTGAATTTTGGTCTATTCATTTGATCGCAGGAAACAAACGACTAAGATTTTTATACCCTTTATTACGCCCTGGATCAATCGTTTTAATTTACATCTAGTCAATCATATTCCCTAATAGTTAGAGATCGATAACCCTTCAAATATCGAAAACAAAGTGTATTGATAGTTTTAGGTAGAGAACGATTCATCCAGGCCATGCTGTGTAAATGTCTTGGAGTCACTCGCTGCTCTCTGCTCTTTCAGTTACCTTTTTATGGTTTTTCTATTTACATCAATACCAGGCGATTTGGGTCGAGCCATGGTTCATATTATTACCTTAGTATACAAATTCGACAAAAAGAGAAAGTAATGTTAATTTCATTTCTGTTATTGGCAACGAGCCAGCCAAGCGAAGACGCGAGGCTGGCTAGGCGGCAGCATTATAAAGCCGTGTGCGTGAGTTGATTGAGTTGATTTTGGTACAGGGAGACGAAATCTCGAATGAAAAAGTTAGCATAAGGTAATGTGAGAGTGACGTCATCGGTAATTGTTTTCGAGTTATCCAATGACATCACGGTGCTTGTGTAGGCTACTAGGCCGGAAAAGGTGAGTGGAAATATAGATATTATTATACATTGTACTCACTATCAGCATTCTGATTGGCCAAGAGCCCCCTGCTTATTTTGAAAATTCACGTGATTTTGTGGACAAGCATGATTAGGGTATAATCTGCTATCCAATTATATGTGCAGATTATACCTCGCGCAGTTCGCATGCGTAATACACCTTTGGCTAAAAAGCGTGAGCACTTCTGTGGTTTCGAAAGATCCGGCCGCTTGGTGCGTTTGTCCTTGTATTTTTGGAAGCACAAAAAAAATCTACTTGCATTTCACACATATTTTCCATACAACATGGTATGATAAAACAATAATCGAATTCGGTTTTTGTGATATCGGGAATAATCAAGGTCTCGGCAAGTGTAATCAGCCTCGGCCTCCGGCCTCGGCTGATTACACTTGCCTCGACCTTGATTATTCCCGATATCACGAAAACCTCATCCAATTATTGTTTATTATTCACCCGTGAGCTTTGTCAGGCTCTTTGCGTGTACAGAGTGTCACAGAGGGTCACAAATCTACATGCATACATACATACATACATAAACTTTATTTATCCTCGGATTTTAGTGTAGCTTACATAGCTAGTATCTCCGATCCTAATTTACTAATTTACTAGTTACTAGCAACTAGCAGGCTGAAAAATCACCCAGCGAGGCTAAAATCGCCCAGCGAGGCAGTTTTCGAGATCATTTCGAAAACGGCGAGTGGTAGACGTGCCACAGTCACGGCTAGCTTGCCAAAACAGTTAATTGCCTTGACAAGATCAGCCAGCGCACCATTTAGGAAACAAACAGTAGCAAATCAGTTTGGATAGTCCTCTTATTCCAAAATTTCAGGGAGCTTGCAACTGTAGCTTCGTTTGAGAATTATCCTATTAGAAGTGCTCAGGTTTAAAGTCCACTTGCTGAAGTGCGTGAACCGTATCGAAGTAACAGCACACGAGATTTATTATGCTTCTTCTATTGTGTATGCTGTTAGCCGTAAATTATTGCAAGGGCCATAGTGGTGTGACTAATTTCGATTTTTTACGTGGATATCAAAATAACATTTAAAAAAAAGAAACAAAAATAAGTGAGTTTTGCACTCCTTTTTTAAACAATGATCCAGTTTAAAAAAATGGTCTGTACTCTGGTTACTTCTTAATTTTCTCTTGGCACACAACTGTGCCAGTGGCACTCTACCAGTTGGCACTCTACCGGCAGGTATTCCTAGTGATAATTTCATTTCCGTTATTACTACATTTCTTGCATGGTATGTTATTTCCTTTCAGTCAGTACGAATGAAAAATATGCCTTTTCTCGGAGCTTTGTGCGCGCAAAACTGACGCGAACAACGGTGATCGAGGGGGGAGGGGATTAGAGGGCAGGGGTCGGGTGAAGAACATTCCGCGCCCACTCCCGCAGGTCTATACACTCCTCGCGTTTGGTTCTCTTCATCAATTTGATTTGAGAAAAAGCAGAGTTCGTAAGAAGTGTAGGCAGTTGAAACACGTATCGAATTGTTTAGCTGGTTGGAAAATCGAATAATAAAGTAGTTTTTCCTAAACAGACATCTTCTCATAAGAGGTTTGTGTTAAATTTTGTTTACATGACATAATTATTAACAAACTCAGACCTTGTTTGAGAGATACGCTGAAACTGGAAAGGCACCGATTCTTTTTGGTATTAGAAAAAACCCCAGTATCTCTGAGACTAAAAATACTCTTCGTGGTACTAAATTCTATTTTATACGTACGCTACATCCCCAAAAGCATTTTCGTTTGCGCCCCTTTGCATCATTGTGTACAGATTTAGACCCGTTTCTACGGCTTAAAGATTGAAATTAGATTGAAGAAAAGAACACCGTTTTCTGCAAGACGGAGTTTAATTATGTCAGCTCTTCATTTTTCCTGAAAACTGTATTTCTGATTATTTACTCGCCGGTTGTTGCGCCTGCAATTCTTCAGTGTTAATGTTATTCTGTTTTTCAAGACAATCTTTGAGACACTTATCAACAGGTACCTGCATTTACGAGTCAATCAGCTTTCTGCATTTACATACTACAGCGGTCGCTCCACTAAGCGGTATTAGTTTGTTAGCCGTTAAATAATTTATTGAGTACCAGCCAAGAAATCTAAAGCCGCTTTTTGCGCGTCCTGAAGCTCAAAACTGCAGTTCCCGCATTTAGGTTTAGAGTTTCTTCATCGGAATATGAAAGGATTTACAATCACACTGCTAGTCGTGGCAACTTTCTCTTTCTCAGCATGTCTTCCTGCGAGAAATGCGGCTGACAAACTGCTGACGCGAGGTAAGAAACCATTTCTCATATATTCTGCATTTTTGAGCTTTGTGCCTCATATTTTCTTTTTAAATTCTATTGGGCTGAAAGCAGGGAACAGTAATTATATTATGTATGATATTACTTAGATCTTTTTTGTAACTTAGCGTCCAAAGTTGTGTCGTAATGTATACACTTTTAGTTTCTGAACACATTTAAATCATCGATATGAGGACGATTTGGTTTGCTTATCTCAACTGCTTTCAAATGAAACCTGCATATTTGAAAGTATAGCTGTCGATTCCCGTTTCTGAACAGTAGCATTTCAAAACTTATACGCGCTTGCACTCTGAAAGATCTGACGGTTTTTTTTCTCGCTTATTTTATTCTATGTGTTTAAAAATCTGTCGAACATCATATCAATGAGTGTGTAACCACTTTGGGTGCGTCCATCATAACAGTGAAGCGTTCCATGAAGAAGAACTGAGCACATGCATTCTTGCCCACCAGATCTCTCATGGATATGGGTAAAATTCTGCAGGTTGTTTTGAAGCCGTAGAATTCTTTTGAGTCGGTCGGGCAAAAGAAGTTGTTGTTATTCTAGGACAGAGCCAAATCTGATATAACTCCAAGGTGATTCTTAGTTATATGCATCAGCAGTGGCATCCCTTTTCACATAAACTAGTTTATTACCGAAAAATTAAACTAAACACATAAGTGAGTTTTACATGGACAGTAACGATATTATGATAAAGAATACCTGCATGGGAAATACTATGGAACCTTATTTCACCATTAGCTGTGAATTATCTATCTGTGGTTTGGGTACCGGTACCGTACTTACAAACTCCACTTTATATATAAAAAATTAATAGAAAAACAGTTTTAAGATATCGACTAGAGTGTAGGATTTAGTCTCTCTCTCTCCAGATTCCTATTACACTCGTACCAACCTCTACTTCATTTGTATGCTCATTAATTTTGTCTGTCAACGAAACTTTCACCCAGGTCAGAACTTTTACTCGATGCTATTCATTTAACTATGTACTGTAACATAGAAAATTAATAGTATTAAAACCGCCTTATTCTTAGAGCTCGCTCAGCGTTAAAGAGAATCGGATACAATATCACCTTTCAGCAAATTACATGTTGGAAATGTCTTTTTTATTATTAAAAACTTCTTAAAAATATATTTCAGTTGCATATGTGCTTGTTCACATGTTAAGGTTTCTTGTAAGTACGTTGCTGCATACCATGAGGTGAGATTTTCGCAAAAAACAACAAAAATCTACGCGATATTTATCTCATTCCTATTACCTTGCAGTGAAGAGGGAGAATGAGGCTGCAAAAAATGATTCGCAAGCTGAAGAAGACAGACCTGCTCCTGGTCTCGGCGGTACAAACGTTCGATTTCCCAGTAAGTTGTAAGAACTTAGAACTTTCACAAAATTAAAGTAACCACTCTAGCCAATCAAAAAGCACACAGACAGTTCACTGAACTAATCAAAACTTGGAGTAATTCACGTAGTTGACGCGAATTGCGGCAAAACGATTGTGGACGAGGCAAATTTGGTTTCGGTCTTACTTTTGATTTGATGAATAAGAGGCCCGAGTTTTCTAAACCAGTCGCTTAGCGTAGTAATGCAAATCAATTAGTTTTCGGCACTCAGTTAAAACCACTCTTATCGATATTCAGAATGGTTTTAAATTATAAAATGTTGTAAAACTAGGACCAAAGCGATCACAGTCACCACTTATAACAAACACCACAACACAATGAGCCAATGAGAGCTGGAAACAGCTGATACAAGTAACCTGTGCATAACTCAGGAAACGTGTACCAATTTCGTTGTTGGCTTTGGTTGCATCTGATTGGTTAAGTAGAGTTGGCACGGATTTTCAAACCAGTCATATAGCGCGGTAGAGCAAGCAAGCAGTTTTAGACTACCCTAAGGCAATGCAATGAAACGCACTCCAAAGACTTCATTTTCAGTACATTATTGGGTCTTACACATCATACAATGAGCAGGTTCTACAACGTGTTTGACCGGGTAAGGCTACGTGAGTTATTTTAAGCGTTGTAACTTGCTTGGCAATGACTTGCATGATCAGTCAATAAAAATGCTCACTTAAGTTTAGCGCATGACTGTGCTCGTCATTACGCCAGCCCGGCCTCTTCCACAATCTATGTGAAAAACTTGCACAAAACACTGCGATTGAGTTGTGAGTTTTCTAGCTTAGGAACAACACATCGCTTTTAGTCGCTGACGCAAGTTGCCCGAAGTATCGCCTGTATCACTTTTAGGGCTCACTGGTTTGAAATTTCAATTTGTGTTGTTTTTAGTCTGCATCTATCAACTGGGCATGTCCAATCGATTCAGCATCTGGGACAATCAAATCACAGCTTCTTCAGCTCATAGCAGTCTCCACCTGAAGCCTCACATGGGTCGGCTGAATAACCCGTATGGGTCCTGGTGCATAAAGAGAAGACATCGGGGACCTCATTATCTGCAGATTGATCTTCGTATGTAGCAGGATATTATGCACTAGTCAGGTCAATCCAAGGTCGTATTTATGTCTCCTAGAAAAACAAAGAACGTGAACTATCAAAGTAACTTAAGAATAGCATTAAATGGCAGAAATGCACGATTTCAAATCCATACGATACCTCGTTAATAGCTTACTACTAGGGGATAATGAGACCGGCATTACCCTATACTAGACCATAATCATCTTGATTTTGCAACCCTGTTCTAGACTAGACGCCAAAACCCCTACTCTATCACAGACTAGCTACTTTCCAAGCAGCAACTTTATCACTAACGTAGTCTAACATACGCTAACAATATCTGACAGTTACTTTCTATTATAGAACGTCGGATAGAAACCCGCATTTTTGACTAAATTAATACACTGGCCACGATACATAATACCCTATTCTAAACCAGAACTGTTTGAATTCTATACCCTATCCCAGAATAAACTCCATGAAAACCACGCCCTTTAAATCGGCACATACCCATATAGCACATACATGGGAGTAACTTGGGGTGTGGGATTTTTCTATCCCAGAATAAACTACATGATAACCACACCCTTCACAGCTGCACGTACTCATATAGCTAATATATGGGAGACCCTCCTGGGGGACCCAAGCAACCTAGGAAAAAACCCATTCATAAACACAAGGCAGACCACTAACTTAGGGGTGCGAAACAAGTATTTTCTCGATTGACTGAACAGCTTGTCCGCTTTAATTTCAAGACGATATGATTTTAGATGCGCAGGGTTACAGAACCAGTTTGCATACAGTTTTCAAACTCTATTTCTACTCCGCTTTTTAAATATCATTTCTCAAGAGCTACTATTTCTACCTTTGTGTTTTTAACTAACGGCAGGACTATTTTAAGTAGCAGGGCCAGTGATCCCTTTTCTACCATTTTCAATTTTTCTAAAAATCCTGCAATATCTTTTAAGGTATCATTATGCTAATCAGTGGTGTTGTAACACAAGGCGCCCGCCACACACCAGACTTTGTAGATCAGTATCGTGTGAGTTACAGTATTGATGGTCAGCGGTGGGATATCTATAAGGAGAATGGCAAGGAGAGGGTAATTATACGTTTTTGTTAACGAGACACAATAATGAAAGATTGTTGCTATTGATTTATTTCCAAATGATAAGGCAGCCTTGACACTTGACCAACTTAAATAATAAATTTTTCGACAGATTTGCTTTGCATCAAAATTTTCTGCAACGTACAAAGCTTACCGGCCAACCACGTGGAGTTATATAATTTGTGCGCGCGCCACTTGGCGAGAAGTAGTTTTATGAAGTAGTTAGATACCAGTTGTTAAGACAGTCCATAGTCCCTATCATGTACACCGGCATTGTTTCTGCTTTATATTCTCTGAGGCAATTTAGAGACTGCGTTGTTAAGGAATCACAAAAATCTGAAAAGGCTAAACGATTATATGTCGCAAGAGCTTCAAAATCCAACGTCAGTTCTTCCAAAAGTTAATTTCTCATTGATTGTTGACCTTTTTACCATCACCAGGTCTTTAAAGGTTACTATTTTCAGTTCGCCAATTACTTCCAGTACAGGGTGGCCGCTAGATACGTCAGAATTCTTCCCCAGACCTTTCGCGGATACAAGTTGTGCATGCGCGCTGAGCTGATTGGTTGTGCGTTTTGGCAAGGTAGGAGTTAACAGACCACTTTCGATGTATTAGAATTCAGCATGGCAGCGAGGCTAAGAAAACAAATTTCTTTTGTTTGTGTCCTCTAGGCCTCACTGTCAAGCTGCATTTTAAAATACCGAAAGTGGCCTATTTAACGATAAGCTCTATAACAATGATTAGATTTGGTTTTTGCTTTATTGAGAATAAGCACGGTTTAGTGATTGGCATTTAACTAGACATTTGGCGTCCGCCAGTAACACTCATTTTGTCCTTTACCATCTTGGATCTCATAAATCTGCATTTAGCTTAAATACACCCACTGTTAAACTTAGAGGTCACGCTAAAACCAGGTTGGTTTACACAAATCATCGAGAAGCTTCTAAATAGTGTAAAATGCCTCTAAAAAAATTGCATTGAATTTTCTCAAATACGCCCTAGGCTGCTTTTGCGGACGTTTCCTATTCTTTTGCATGTGCACGGCTCACTTATTGTATTTCATGGTTTCAAATGCAATACTCGACACAGTAAATCTGTGACCATGCTGCCGTCCAATACAAATGACATGACTACACGACATGATATTCAAAATCTACAGTGGTGGTTCTGAGAATATGCTTCTTAGGAGCAGAACTTTTGAAATTCTATACAGGAGCGGGCAACTCTAGGTAACTCTCTAGCTGCCCTAATTTCCCGTGAGTGGAATATCTACGCAATTTTTATCTTTATATTTCCTTCCCTCCTCACCCCTTTTTTCAAGGCCTATCTTCTTGTATGAATTGGTTATCAGGTTTAATGAGAACGATTGCTCACCTCTTCTTTTCGCTAAGTATTACCTCTTTACACAATAGCCTTATGCTTCACGCACCAATTGCTATGCTATGGGAGACCTCCCTGGTTTTGGAAGAGCCTACATCGAATGATCTGGTACGATTTAGGACCCAATGTATATATAGATTAACGCCGTACGTCATGATGGCCGAACAAAAAAACTCCATGCTTGAATTCAAGTCTTAACTAATTAATAGTCCAATTGCTCGTGTCAGTTAGTTAGTTAGTTGCCATTCAGCCGTCGTAGAGTTCGGACTAAAAACAGCACGTTTAGTTACTGCGTTTTCTTTTACGGTTTTTCAATAGTGATAAAACTCCGTATGGTCGAAACATTCTTTAAGAAATAGAAAACATGTGCCGTGTTTCTATCGAGTTATATAAACACGAGTGGAAGTTTGGGAGAACGAGAAATGCTGTTTCCACAGCTTTATCGAGTTCTCCCAAACTTTCACGAGTGTTTGCATAACTCGATAGAAACACGGAGTACATGGTTTTTATTTCTTTTAGAAAACACCACGACGAGAAAAAGGAAAACAACTTGTTAACTTTGATTATTAAAATGTAAATTCTCTTTGCTCGCGCCATCACTACGTCAACAGCGCGCGCTAGTTCTGTCTCCATCGAGTTATACAAACACGATTTTTAACCAATCAGCGCGCGTGCTTTCTTAGAACTGTTTTCTTAATATCTATATCAAGGTATGTTTTGATTATAGAAGCACTACGTGGACCTAAATGACTACTTTGCTTCAGTTAAGACATTTCGATTTTGTTCTCCATTTTCAGTTAATCTAGCGTCAAATACGACCGCTGAACAATCAAGCACTGTGAACGGACAAGTAGCCTCCAGAGCGATTGATGGAAACTTTAGTAGTGGTGAGAAGTTAAATTCACACATGTAAATTGAAGAGTTTTCATCCAAGAGGATATTTTACTGCTTCTTTTTTTATCTTCACCCATTGACATTCAGGGAAGGCATGCACTGCTTTCAATAGTTAATGATTACTAAGGTTAGGCTTCAAGCTTTTGAGATGAACCCAGTTACCTGGCTGGTGTCGTCCTCTTACCCTGCTTCTCTCTGCCAAGGTTTAGTAATGTGTCCCTCTTGTCGAAAGTTTGTAGAAACCTGACAAAATGCTGTTAACAGAGAGTGAGCGGCGATGTGAGGAAGGAAATCACGAAGTGCCTTCCTAACCGACACAAACGTCTCCTGCTTACCTGTAGCCATTTTAGATGTACCTCGCATACCTCCTTCTCGGTACTACCGATGAATAGTCAGTACTTCATGAATGATCAATATGAAATTTCTCATTGTGTTTATTTTTGTTCTAGAATCTTGTTCTCTGACCCAGACCGAAGACAATCCATGGTGGCGCTTAGACCTGGGATATGTTACTGCCATTAGAGAGCTTTATCTGGCTGCTCCTCGAAATGGTACTGAGTTAAAAGACTTTGAAATAAGGATTGGAAACAGTACGGAGAATGAAGGCAATGACAATGACAAATGTGGAGATAAACACAGTGTAAGACCTGGTGATATCAAAACCATCAGCTGCAACATTACTGGACAATACATCAATATCCGTCTATCTGACAGCGGGAAAGCTTTATCATTGTGTGAAGTGGTGCCTTATGGAATGGGTGAGTTAGTTAATAAAACAGAACTAGACCGTAATAGCCAAACCTAAATAATACATTACAGTCTTACGGGACGGTTAGCCCATGCCAAGTTTCTTTCATCGCGTAAACTTATAAATAATTTGGTTTTATCAACTGGGTTGACCACCGTAAAGAGATTTGGAAGCTGACGTTTCGAGCGCTAGCCCTTCGTCGGAGCGATTTATCCTGTAATACCCCCACCGACGTAGCACCACAGTTTCTTTAGAAACTTACCTCGTTCAAACTTATAAATATTTGCATTTAGTTTTATTGGACCATGCCTTTGTATTTTTGTCTTGCAGACCCGTCAATGGTAAACTTTAGCCCCCAAGTTGTCTTGAGTTACGTCAACTATGTTCGTATGCTAGAGTACAGGAAGCGAATACTCGAACAGCAGGAACGATTAAGAAACGCCACCTTAGAGGCTCAAAAAGCAGGCAAAAAGCTAGTTAATCAAGGTCAACAGGTAAATAAACATGAGATTATAACTTCTTCTAATTATAGATATTCTAAAGAGTGCATCTGGCCTACCAAGGACGTGTGCATACCTCCTCAATTATAAATTCAACCTCTTAAATTGAGTATTCAGTTGAGGTTAAATTTATAACAACTTAAGGACAATTGAACAATATCGGTCTTTCTCAGGACTCTGTGATATTTCTTTTTTTAAGGAAAAGAAGTCAGTTTGAATCCTCCGGTGTTGTTTCGCCATAGAAACTATTTCGTTCTTCATTAGGCCTATTCAGTCGTAGGTATTCTTGACATCACACATCTCTGTTGGTGTTAGTTATGAGAGTACGATAGTGTATGGAAACCAATATTGAAAGCAATATTTTGACCAATATCGCTTACATAACGGCCAAACGTTTACCTACAACTTACGTAGGCTTCGGAAACCAAAAAAATGTTCATGTGCTTGATTTCACTTCAAGGCTATTGGTGGAGCCCAGCAACAAGGTCAGCAAGCCATTAATCAAGGACAACAGTTGGCTGGCCAGGGACAAGCTGCTATTGGTCAAGGACAGGCTGCAATTGGTGGAGCCGTGGGTCAAGGTCAAGCAGCTCTTGGAGGATTTCAAAGTAAGGCTTTGATACAAGTGAATATATGAAATTTCATGTGTTTGAACTGTGGAGAATGCTATGACGATATGATTGATCACCCCAGGTTATGCACGCAACTTAAACCTGAAAATTGAAGCCTGAAAAAACTTCAGGCCTGAACAGGATTCGTCGTCATGGCCTCTGCGATACCGGTGCCATTACCACTTAGCCATTATAATAGTTAAAGTTAAAAAGCCACTCAAGGCAAAAAAACAACAACAAAAAAACGCTTTTCTGTAATTTCAGATCAAGGACAACAGGCGTTTGGCCAAGCGCAAGGAATGTTTGGTGGCGCACAAGGTCAAGGTCAACAGGTGCTGGGCCAGTTTCAAAACCAGGGAGCAGGCCTGGCCAGCCAATTTCAAAATCAGTTTCAAAATCAGTTTGGCCAACTTCAGTATCAAGGTGCAGGAATGGCAAACCAATTTCAAAACCAGTTTCAAAATCAATTTGGCCAACTTCAGAATCAAGGGGCAGGCATGGCTGGCCAATTTCAAAACCAGTTTAACCAGTTGCAGGGTCAGGCTATGGGCATGGCCAACAGGCTTCAAGGACAAGGCATGCAATTGGCCAATCAACTTCAAGGTCAAGGCGCAGGAATGCTGGGACAAGCGCAAAACCAATTAGGCCAGCTTCAAGGTCAGGGCATGGGAATGGTAAACCAACTTCAAGGACAAGGGCAGCAGCTGGCTGGTCAGCTGCAAGGCCAGGGAATGGGGTTAGCCAATCAGATTCAAGGCCAAGGCATGGGTGTTGTCAATCAATTACAAGGTCAAGGTAAGGAAAGTCTGCAAAATGTTTACTCGTTTAATTTGTAAAGAATGGCAATGAGCGCCATTCAAGCTGATTCCGTATTGTCAATGGATTTTTAGCTACTGAACTGCTGCTTGTTTAACTTTGACCAAAGGTGTTTGTTAGTGTCTTCTTCAACTTTTGCTGCGTTTGTGTAAAAATAGTTCAGATGTTCAGGATATTGTTGTTTATAGTGATCAATGCGCCTAGTTATTCCTAGTTACTTCAATGAGATGCCACTTAAACCGAAAGAAAAAACATGTGATGATGATGGTCCTAAAATCGTGAAGGCGCCACCTTAGCGTTCTGATTTAGTTATAACACTACACGTAACTCTTTAGCTTGAAATGCTGATAAGAGAAGGCATTTGCTCTCAAGAATACAGCAGTGTGCCTCTCAAACCGAAGCACATTTTACCTCTGTAGTTTTACGAATAAATAAACTCTTCGAAGTGACACAACTAAGAATAACACCTGTGGTCAGAAGAGTATTTATAACTGCTCGAGCTCTACCGCTCACGTATTGCACTAGAAAGAAAGAGTGAAAGGGTCTGTTGAAAATCATTTGATTTAGTTGAAGAAGAGAAAAATGAAGCAATTTAGAGTTGAAAAAAATGAGCCGTGTTTGTAATATTTTTGAAGGGATGATTTCTGCCAACTCACTAAAATAAACATGATTTCCTCTCTACCTGAAGGTATGGGTGCAGTAAACCAGCTGCAAAGCCAAGGACTGGGTATGACAAAAGGCCTGAGTAAAACTTCTGACGATTTGATCGAAAAGGTGAGATTCTGTGACATACAGAAAAGGGTGAAAAGTACGTGAACGGAAAAATCTGAATGCAGAGGTAAATCTAAGCCGTAAAAATTTAATCAGTTTAAATGATACCTCCATAATATGGACTGGCCTTGTAGTGAAAAAAAAAACCTTGATTTTCGCTGATTTTACTCTTCCATTTAACGATATTGTGCCTTAACTGCCTTTACTCTTTTTTTTCAGGCTAAAGACTTTTACAAGAAGGTAAGTTTCTCGAGACTTCTGGCCTCAAGATAACGAGATCTTCTCAGACAGATTAGTACCTTTTAGTGACGCCCGTGTTTCCGTATTTTCGTTCTAGCTTAAGCCTTGGCAGAAGAGAGCAGAGGATTTCTACAACGATAAAATCAAAGGACAATATTTTGAAATGGCAAAAAGTAAGTGGTATATTCCGTACAAGTGTAGCTCACCTGTAATTTTGATCTGAGACTGATGCTTTTCCCGGGAAACAGGCATAGAATTGCCGACAAAGTTTGATAAAAGTCGACGTAAACTGTTAAACCCTGTTTTGCAATATTTGTAAAAAAAATTGACGCAGTCAAAGAAATGTATTTCTTATGGGATTTTTTTGAGCATTTTTTCCTTTGGCTTTGCTACAAGTTTTATTTTCACTTTCCCGTTAATTTACTCATCAAAATATGTCAATCCCTTTTGACTTTTGCACATGTAGCCTATTGCGGTTCTTCAATTATAGTTTCAGTGAAACATAGAACCATAGTTATAATAGACAGAATGGACGTGATTTGAAGAAGAGATTCTTCTTCGTCTGAAAACTCAATAAAGTGGAAACTGATAGGATTTTGATGATGACGTAAACGTTGAAGGACCATTGATACCAGAGACATATAAAAACATGCTATCCAGGGGACGATCAAGTCATCCTAGGCTCTTACTGAAACGACAACAAACGACCAATTATCTTCACCGTCTTCTAGGTTGGTTAAATCGTGGAAAAGATTATGGTCTGAAGGCTCTCGATATGTTCAAAGACACAGTGTTATCTGAGTTCAAAGGACTGGCAAGTGATATTGGCGGAGAAATATCAGCAATTGGAAATTACGATACAAAAGATGTGAAAGGTCTTCTCGACAATGTCGATAAAGACAAAATCAAGGAATTGGTTGAGAAAGTCAAACCTCTTATTCCTGAGTACTAC
>CM042748.1:32672377-32675342 GCA_022496165.2 Catalaphyllia jardinei | reverse complement strand
TAATTTGGACTTGCTTTGTTGGGCCCGTCATGTCTCTCTCTGAAGCATTTGTTTTATTTGCCAAAAAAGTAGCCATAGATTTCTGCCAATTTTTTTCAGTTATTTAGGATATTGTTCTCATTGAATTTATAAAACAAAAAGTGGGGGTCACCGTGCTTTTTTAGGAGAATTGAGCTTAGTTTGAGGGAAATCTCTCGTTTTGTACTTGTACGCGCTCATTTGCGCGCGCTAATGACGCAAAAATCGAGCGCAGTAGGAGTGCGCAATGCAAAAGTAAGGCGAGCATTACGTCCACTGAAAATAAAGGGCCGAACCCAGACACGACTACTTTCATATGGCTTTGATAGCTTAGTTAGTACTGAGAGCATTGCACCGGTAACACAAAGGTCGTGGGTTCGAATCCTGTCCAAAGTCTGAATTTTTTCAGTAGTGTTATGACTGCATTTGCATCTCTTATTTTCTCACAAAGATATGTGTTTGGAGGGCGGCAGAGCATTTCTCTGGCGGCCTTCCGACTTCCACGAATCTTTCGTCACACTGATTAATTGCGGCGAAAAGCTTCAATTTTATACTTTGACATGCAATTTAACAAACAAATGTGCGATAACATCTGCTCCAAGCGAAGAAAGTGAAGACACAAGAAACGTGGGTCACCATGAAACAATTTTCAACAATAGTTTTCCTTTTACTTGATAGACCAAGTGCAGCAACAAGGAATGGGAATAATGAACCAAGCTCGTCAAACTGGTATGGGCTCCTTTAACCAGGTCAGACAACAAGGAATGGGGGCTTTAGGGCAAGTACAGAATATGGGACAGCAAGGCTTCCAACAGGTATGCCAGGGTTATATCACTTGCGTTTTAGATCGATGAGTCTTAAATCGCGGTTTTTATTTAGCTTAAGGTGGCTCAAAACAGTTTCCAGCAGTTAGATATCATTATAACCACTCTTAATCACTTGATGCCTCAAGAATTGCCTCAAAAAACTGCCCAGCCATTGGTGAACACGTTGTTATTATTTTCGGGACACAAGACGTTAGCATTAGCGATTTCTCATTTCTATGAAGTCTCGAAACACACGCGCGCGCATTTTTTCGCACGCGCAAACTGTTTCAAAACGGCACACGCATGCAAATAACTATCTCGTTATTTTACGTGACAGCTTAAATACCCTGAAGAAGGCAGTAATGCCGAAACGTCGGTTGTTTTATACCGCCATTAAGCGTCTTTCAAGAATATTCTAACATAGCAGTTACAGTATGACCTGATAAAAACACCCTTAATTAGGGCTTTAGTGGCTTGTAATTCAAAAATGGTACTGTTAAATTTTTCTTTTATTTGACAATAAAGTTGACAGTTACTTGTGATAATACATTGTTCGTAGCTAGTCTAACCCAGCTCGTTTATTCCCAGCCAAGGGACTCATCAGAGACTTTTCTGCTTGGCAACTCGTTAGGCATCGCATCCAAAGTTCAGCGAGTTTGCCAAGCAGAAAGCGTAAACAAGTTTGTGCGGTCGGCAATCGTTATTCGCTATATAGCAAGATTGCTTTCATCATTTTGTTAAAGAACGGGACTTTAAGCGCGATGCCCAACGAGTTTACCATGCAGAAAGGTCTCTGATAAGTCCCTTGGCCGGGACGAAACTAGCTACGTAAGATTAGCCACGAACAATTATTATCACAAATTTTAATAAGCATGGTAAGGCGCAATGTTTTTAAAAAATCAATACGTAGGGCTCAGAACAACCTTCAAGCTTCTTTGCCACTGCCACAGTTTATTAATGCAATTCTCGATGGCTTGTGAGGTAAATATTGCGTGCACATAGGCTTTTCTCAATAAGCTTCCTATCACCGTTTTATTTTAACATTTGCTGTTTCTTTGAATCCAAATCCTCCCGTAAAGTCTGAAAAAACAGATCGTGCACCATAACCTGAACGTTTGTCTTGTCATCAGGTACAAAATCTCCAAGGCCAGCTTAGGCAGACTGGTCAAGGATTATATGGTCAGTCACAGGGTATGGCCCAAGGGCTACAGGGACAGCTAATGCAGCAAGGGCAGGGACTGTACGGTCAGGCACAGAGAATGGGAGGAGGCCTACAAAACCAGTTAATGCAGCAAGGGCAGAATCTGTATGGTCAAGCGCAGAGCATGGGCCAAGGTGCCTTTCAGCAAGGGATGAACCTTGGGAGTCAGCTGCAGCAACAAGGACAAAATGCTTTCCGGCAAGGAGCCGGAATGGCACAGGGTCTCCAAGGTACCTTTTTCAGCAAAATGAAATACAAATACTCTCCTCTAGGTTACCACCCTTGGTGCAGGAAAAGGTGGTTGCTTAAGGGAAACGGTCGTCGAAGAGAGTGGTCGTTAAGAGATTTTACATCAAATCGTTTCCGCAGTTGGCTTATCGTTATTATTGCATCCGCGTACTGCCGATTACTTCTGATTTCTTGCAGTTTACATCTGTTACTAGTTCAATGAAACTGCCTTTTTACCTAATAACTCAATATTGACTACATTATTAACAACAAATTTCAAATTTTTCCATCGTAATGAATGTTGCTACTTTGAGTTTTCAACTGTTTCTTACCTTGACTTGGTCCCAATTTGTTACATTTACAGGCATGGGATCAAATTATTACGGGCAGGCTATGAATATGGGCCAACAATTCCAACAACAAGGCCAGCAACTCATGAACCAGGGACAACAGCTTTCACAGCAATTTGCAGGTAAGTGCATATGACTTTCAAACCCACCAAAGGAATGTTTTCATCATTCAGGAGTTGATAATCTGTTCCGCGTTCAATATTTTCTTTGCAATTTGCGCCATGAATATTAAACAACTATTGGATGAGGTTTTTGTGATATCCAGAATAATCAAGGTTGAGGAAGGGGTTATGGGCCGAAGCAGAAGGCTGAGGCTGATAACCCTTACCGAGAACTTGATTATTCTACAGATCACAAAAACC
>CM042748.1:32654877-32667377 GCA_022496165.2 Catalaphyllia jardinei | reverse complement strand
TTTTAATAAATAACTGGCTAATCATCAGGCACCGGTTGTTTGGAGGCTAAATAACGCTCCATCGGATAAATCGCTATCCAGTGGATAAGTGTTACCAAAACGAACCGTGCTATCCACTGCGTGGTGATTTATCCGGTGGATAGCGTTATCTTTTACAACAACACGGGCCAGAAATGGAAGAAAATAGCATGATGGTTTAGGCGATAACTAAAATAAACTGTTATGAACAAATACATTTAAAAAACTCCCAACTTTGTCTCTTTACTTACACTTTCCTCTTCCAAATCTCTTTTAGAGTCAATTCTCGTTTTCCTGTCAACTATTGCTATTAAAATATCAATATTCAAACATGGGACGGTTTCCGCATTTTTGTACGGTCGAGGTAACGCGGTAGGAAAAGGAAAAGCCTTACATTAGTCTTTGTCAATAATGTATCCGGGGCTGATTGAGCTTGTTATGCGCAATATGATTTCTTAGCCTTAAAATTAGTTAATATGCTGAAGATGGGTTGTGGGCTGTGTCTATTCGTATTTGTTCTTCATTTCGTCGTAATTGTGTGTAAGTCAAGTCATGAAATATATCAAACGAAAAGAAATTAATATTGTGTTTCGTTATCCAGCTATCAGAGCTCAATCATTGTTGTATCATAACAGTGCAAAAACGCTGCTCGTTGACGCGAATAATTTTCGAACGCATCTTTTCGCTGGGTTTTTCGAAACAACTTAAAGTGCCCGTAACGTCAAAATTTTTATTTTCCCATCTGATCCTATATTTCATGCAGTGAACTTCTGCGAAAAAAGTTTTTTGATTTGGATAAAACGCGATTTTGGATACAATAAACTTTTAAAAACCTGAAAATTCTATTTTCTCGCCGTCGATCCGCGCCGCTGATCACAAGATCGACATGCTCAGAGTTGTGACGTAGATTCAGGAATAGTTTGGCTAATTACTGTTATATTTCTTTTCTCGTTTTAATTTATGTAATACGCTTTTATAAATACTGCTAAAGTTATAATTTTTGTAATTAGTGCAAAACAATACGATATCGAAAACGAAAAACAATGTTCTAGAAGTTCATTTGGTGATATATAGAATCAGATGAGAAAATGAAAAGTTTTGACCTTATAGGCGCTTTAGAGCTGACAACATCTGCCACAATTGTCTTCGCGCCTTTTTTGAATTACCTTTGTCAAAACTTTTACGTTTCTGGTCTGTAATTCTCTTCCCTGGCTTTCTCTTGTGAAGAATTTTATTGCGTCTTGCAAGGCCTCCATTATCCAAATGCGACAAACGTGCAGTCTTTGGCTTTGCCACACAGCATTCACGCGTGCAAGCCTTAGTGCAATGCCTAGAACAAATGACCGGACACGGGGAAGAGGAGGCAGATGGAGTTGATATCAGTGGGGAAAGAGAGATTGGAGGAGGCTGGACAGCACTAGACGATTCTTTCTGATCCTGCTGATGAAGACGAGTGTCTGGTGTTACCGGTGTCAGTGACTTTGCAACATTTTGATGATGATCCCGAGCACTTGCTAGGCGTCTAAGATTGTCCAATACAGATCTGTCGCAGCAGTGAATTGGGCATGTACTAGTACAGCTAGATCTACATACAGCAGGGCACGTCGTCGGCCAGGGCTGCTGTTGTGGTTGAAAATATGGCGGTGGTGGTTGCATGTAGTACGCTGGTGGAGCTGGTTCAGGGGATGGGACATAAACCCTTGTTGCTGATAACGGAGCAAATTTGGTGCAGCATGCCACAGGGCAGGAGCCCATGCACAGGGTATTGCAAACCGTGGGACATGTTGCAGGTGGTCCTATCGCCACTCGGTAGGTCGAGGGTGGTCCTGGAACAACATAAGGTGGAGGGGGAGGAGGGTAAGGAGCAGAAATGTATATTGGGGGAGGGGGTAGAGGTGGAGGTGGTGGTGGAGGAGGCGGAGGTGGTGGAGGGGGAGGGGCAGGCGGAGGGTTATGAATAACTGGCAGAGGAAGGACACAACATTCATCAGGACAGGTTGGCTTGCAAGAATGCGCACAGTACGAGGGGCAGGAGCTCGTTGAGGTACAACAATGGGCTGGACACGAGTCGTCACACTGTGATTGACAGTTGCCAGGGCAGGGTACATTGACATGGAAATGAATGCTCTCTGTTGGCTTTGGTTCGGCCGCAACTGTAAATAGATAGTGCGCATTGCACTTTTAGCAATCATGCAATTGAGAAACCAAGAATTTGTATTCACCCGAATCTAACTGTTTTGTAGTAAGTCTGGAATGAAGGAGAAGTGAGCCTATGCAAGATTGTGTTAACTTGCGGCCTGTCTGGTGTTTACTTTCTTGCCTGACAAAATCACTATTATATGGTCGCAAAGTAACTGCTATTTTTACCCTAAAACAGGTCTCAAAACTTCCCCAGCATTTCAGTATGTTGAAAAGTCACTGTCCGTCACGCCCTAACCAAAACCGTGGCAGTCCGTCTATTTGAATTCAAGGGCTCACTTTGCCTTCCGAACATTAAAATACAATTATATTTCCTTTCTTTCATATTTCTGACGACAATGAATGGAATTTAGTGTTTTGTTTGCTCACTTCCTTTATGAACGACTCTTTAAGCTTTAACTCTCCAGTACAGCGTAATGTTGAATTCAATGAAGTCCCGTAAAATAGCTTTCCACTTTTGTGTATTTTCAGTCTTGTGCGGAAGTGTGCGTCATCACGTGGGACATAGTTAGTTTAGTTAGGTGTATGTTGGTTTCAAGGTCTGTCAATCTTAAAGCTAAGAAAAAACCCCAATTTGGCAAAAGAATATGTTAACGCATTCATCGGAAGAGAAAGGACTAATAGTAAGTGTGCTACTGTCCTTTCTAAGCTCCCGCTTTAAATCGTGTTTGTAAGTTTAAGTCCTTAGAAGATCAAAAGCCACTCTATACACAGCTAACCTTTCACTTTACAGAAGCCCCACTTGCCGTCCCTATCATAACTGTATGTTGTACCACACCATGGCTTGACTTGGTCTCCTCGAATGCAGTGATGATACATCATGCCATTGTACGTGAACGGAAACTGACAGCATGCTCCGTGAGCATTTCCACCGTACGTGTGATGGCAATCTAGGCACCATGCAGACAAGTTAGCTGTTTAAGTTACTTTTGGGAACATATCATGATGATTCAAGCATCAGAGCCTGTATCATCAATAATTCGCATAAAGCATTCCAGTTTAGCGTCTTTCCCCAGTTGAAAAATTGCCGATCTGCAATTTTAATTAACAACTGGTTGATTTTAAAGAGGTTATGTTTATTTAGTGGTAGGAGCCTAGTTCCAATCGGTAGATAAATCATCTTAGTGTTTTTGAAATATAGAATGTCGTCTTATTTCTGAGGTTATACTTTGATTTAAAAAATAGTGTCACCTTCTTTCGCTTTTAAAGTTCTAACGGCCATTGATCAGTGAAGCACTTTTCTTTTCCTTTTACTTGATTACTTGGACGTCAATTCTAATACTCTTTTACTTACTTCCACAGTAACCCCATTTATTGTCCGTGTCGTAGTCTTTCGTGGTAGCGCACCACAGCCTCCTACTGTCAACATTTGTACAGCTGTCGTAATCATCTCCATTGTACGTGAATGGAAACATACAGCAAGCTCCTTCTGAGTTTCCACCATGCGTCGAGGCACATCCTAACACTGAGAAACCAAAATATATTCAAATGCAAATAGAACCTAGTGACCTGTCGACCAAATAACAGTAATTGGTGGCGATGAAAAATAACTTGCATGGGTAGTTTCGGTCTACATGGATTTTTTTCTTTTGTCCCAACATGCTACCTTTCATTCACGGAATTTTTGGGTTGTTTGCATTTTGCCTACATCGCTAGGACCGTTATTTCTCATTTTTTAAAAGCGTCGATAGATCTGCTACCCAATGTTGCGATGAAATTGAATTTTTACTGTATAACAGTCTTCATAACTTCTCTTTAAAGCCCTTTGCTAAAATGGCTTCTCTCGATCATAAGAACTATTCCATACAGTAAACACCTGCATATAAGAACCTAGATTTTCGAGGTCAGACTGAACAGCTTCTTATATTATAGGCTTACTTTTTCACAATTCACGCTGCATGGTTAAGAACGTTCGCGTTAATTGTTTCTGCGCATACTTACTGCGCATACTTACTGCGCACGCAAATTCACATGCCACGTCAGGCATCGAGCGCGCGCGCTAAATACTAAAATGAACAATGATAGGGCAGATGGCCATTGCTATAGCTTTGCTTGGATTTAATGATCTTGGACGTTCAGTGACCCCTACTTTTCTCTTCAGAAGCATATTTTATTTACATTTATCTTCACATTGTCCAAAAATGAATAAAAAAATCAATGTTGAAAGTTAAAAAGATTTAAGATTTCTGGCCACGGGACATGGAATCCTGCCATCTTGCGGCTGCAAGGCGCATGAAACTATGGATGCTAAAAGCGAAATTTTTCTTAAAGAAACCTCAACAGTTAACTAAATTCACTTAATAGGCTCATTGAAACCATATTTGGCAGAAACCATTTCTCTTCAAAGTTCTAATTGCAATATTTTGGGACTTGCAGCCACTGTGGCCTTCTTCGCTAACGAAGCCGGATTTACACAGATTTAGGCGATCTTTCCGGCATTTTCTCTCCAAACCGAAGTCGTTGACCCCCATTTTTTCTGACATTACTAACGCATCATCTTTAAATGGTAAAATTTTAAGAAAAACGTTAGAAATTTTCCCACGAACGTCCTTAACTTCTTAATATGTTCTTAATGTTCAGGTAGTAGATATTAAACTGTAGCTTTATCTAAAACACATTTCTAGTGAAAATAAAAAAAAATGTAAATCAAAGAAAACATAATATACACGATAAATTTTTGTTTGAAGTTTCTCACACAGCTAAACTCAGAACTTGGAACATTTAAGTTGGAGTGATTTTTTTTGTATCAGAACCTATTTTTCTTTGCCACCCTGAACAAGTTCTTATATATTTGGTATTTTAAATGCCAAATTTTAACATGTAGGTTCTTAAATCACTAGGGTTTTGTAAGCGGGGTTCCACTGTATATTCAGTCATTACAGCAATGAAATGATCTGAAATGGATGGCGCCCCTTAATTATCCAGGAAACCACATAGAATGTTCTATCGTGCAAGTCTATCTTGATGTGCACAAAATTTTTAATCAACTTTTCAACTGAACGTATGGTGTATTATAAAAATCAGGAAGAACAAATTTATCTATTTATCTCAAAACTCACAAACATCTTCAATGTCATTTTAAATAGAATAAATAACAGTTGTCACTGTGAGGACAACGCATCCTGAAAATGCATTCTTCTTATAACCGGATTAAACAACAGAACTTTATTCCCTTCAAAAGTCCAAACAATTCTCACCAAACTGACTTACTAATTTTCCTGTAAAACGTACCTATGTATAGCATTATATACAAACCGGCAATGTTTCAAAACAACAATATAGCACATTGTTTGCCATTAATAAAGATTACGATCAAAAAAATGATGTATCATTTTAGCTTATCTGCGATTGCCACCAACGTGGCCCTTAATGTGTTTTTTGGTTTGGCTTTTATGCAAGTTTTTTTTGGGAATTCGTCCCTTTCTATCCGAAGTAGCTCTTGAACTAGTAGTATGTAACGTCTTTTTCTCCATAACGGCATATTCTGGCTCAGTATCGTCATCAGAATCGTTAAGAGGTATATTATCACTGTCATCTTCACTGTTGCTGTTTGCGTCGTTCCTGCCAAACAGGGAATTCCTTTGGCCTAAGTCATTAAGATCATTCCGATCAATTTCAACAGGGACGTTGTACACCATGTTGCCAGGTGCTTGGTTGGTTATCTGGTTTTTCTCGTAATTTTCATTTTGCATTCCGTTAGACAGCTGGTTTTCCTGGTTTCCCTGGAGGTACATCATTTGCTGGCCATCGCCAGGGCTGCCTTGTAGTGCATTTCCATCTTCAGTGAAGACTAGCTTAGAGAGCACATTCTGCAGCTGGCTTAGCAAACCAGAGGCTTGGACTCGCTCTCCGTTCAGCAACGCCTCTGAATTTAATTCTCCTCCATAATCTGAGTGGATCCCTGGACCTGTTGGTACTATTGGTGCTGTTGGTATTGGAGCTGTAGATGAAGGATTTCCAGCTCTTTGATTTTTCTTCAGAAGTAGCATAATAAGTTGCCGGGCTTGCTCGAAGAGAGCTTGTTCTTTAGACACCTGGGCAGCCAGGTCTGTTTGCTGCTTGGTCAAGAAACTTTGTTGACTTTGGATCTCAGCTATTTGCTTCTTAATAAGCTCGATATCAATTATGGTTTGCTGATTTACTTGTGGCTTCGATGTCGTCGGCGGTGCTTGGGTTGCGTTGGAAGTGGTGATTGAAATATTGACATCATCCCTATGTGAATGATTCAGTCCAGTTCTAAGTGGGCTTGGCGTGGCAACAGCAGCATGCGTAGTGCCAGTGTTCGCCAAAGCTTCCTCCTCTCGGGTCAGTAAATTTTCCAAATGTTCCTGTTGATCCTTAAGCTCGTCTTGTTGTTCTTGCAAAAGCTTTAAGGCATTCTCTTTTCTCCGGAAATGCTGATAATTATTCAGCATCTTGTCAATAAAATTGACACGCTCGTTCTTCAGAGTTGGGCCTTTTTGCTTTGTCTTGTGACCATCAACACTGTATTCTTTCATCCATTTCGTAAACAAATGTTTTATTTTGTTCATTTCTTTAGATCCAATGTGTGGATGCGAAAATTTCTTGTGTCCTTTTTTGTCCTGCAGACGAGCAGTGATCTTCTTTGCATCCAGCTTGGGTGCATCTCTATTGTCAGGATGACAAGTACATTTCTCGTGACACTTTCCATTGTCCTCGCCATCACATTCCATGAGACAATTGCAGCTCTCCCGATTGACCTTTGGTCTTTCCAAGGAAGGCATTGGTATTTCTTCATGCTTAAGGGCGTTTACGGATTGAATTTCGTCATATCTTGCGGGGTTACAGCATACGGGTGGACATGTCGGATGACATGGCGAATGCGACGCGTGACAAATGGGGGAACAAGGTTTCAATTTACCTGAAAAGAACGCAGCTTTTCAGAAGTGTTTCACGTTCCATTTATATAGAAGAAAACGCAATGATTAGGAAAATAACACCTTACCTTTTGTGTTCTGCCTCCAAACACAGTGCTGTGAAACTGCTTGCTGCAGCCGCGAAATCCATCTCTATTATTTCAGTTTTTGGTTTCCAAACTGTCGAAAACTTGTTTGCTCTTTGCAGCAGAATATGACACTCTTTGCAAATACTTTTGGATGCACAATTAACTACATAGACTCTCGTGCTAATCGGCATCGTGCATTGTAAAGGGATTTCGTTTCCAGCGGGTCTTAGGTTTCCTGTCCTTTTCTAACTTTTTTCATTCTAATTTGCTTACGAACACTTTCGCGGCTGAGCGAGTCAGTTGCCCAGAGCATTGCGTTTTTGAAGCAGGACATTAGACATACCGTGACGCAAGACTCCTCTTTCAAAGCTACGTGCCCATAACACGAGATTCCATGTTAAGTTATATAATTGCTATTTTGTTCTTTTTGCGGACTTAACTGGACTGCAAGGGCTAAAAATAGTATAACAGAGTACAAAAGACAGAAAAAAGGAGATGGAAAAAGCAATGAGACGGTCACAAAATGGCTCCTGAGTGCACTGAAAGATCTTTATAAAATGAAATGAAAAATCTACACTTCTAGTAAAACTTAGACAGAGACCAATTGCAACAATAAGCAACCTGTACTCAAGCATTCCCTTGTAAATAATGACATTAGTATTTTTTCGAAGTTTGCATGGCATTTCGAGAGATGGTGTATCAAAAGACAGTCGCTATGCATTTAACAATGAAAACACTGCATGAATGTTTAGTTTAGACAGTTCCATGTAGCATTAAATCCAGCTTAGGCAAAAGATCCCACCCCACAAACCACAATCAAAGACTTTTCAAACATATTAAAGGCTAGAGATAGTTGGTCTATTTACCATCAGGATGGTAGTGGAAGTGATAGTGTACATCTTTTCCCCCTGAAAAACGAAACAAATAAAAGAGGAACATATAACATGCTAAAGAAAACAATAACATGATGTGCAGATACTAATACGGAAAATTTGGATTTTCGCCGACTGCCCTTAGTAGTATGCCATCATGTTAATCGAAAGAAGTTTCTTCGTGAACGGAGAGCAAGTGGAATCATACCAAATCCTACCGAAGAGGCAGCTTAGATTTACGACCTCGTACGTTTAACGCGAGGGACCAAAAAAGCATTTAAAATATACAGACAACCTGATAAAAATGTATTTTGGTTCGGTCTGTGCTACAAAATGCTTGAATATTCGTGTAATGTTTTACGATATTATCAAACACTCACCAGTCGGCGGAGTGCTTCCAGGTAGAGGGGGAGCTATAAAAAAATAATTAAAAATTAAAAATTGGAGTTTAAAATACGTAGGACCTGTAACACTAAAACGACATGATGGAGTCTAAAATGGGTCTCATCAGCACAGTGCAGCAGGAAAGAGCACCCAATACGAAAGGCTAAATATTACTAAATGCCTGTGGTAATGACCTCAGATGTAACTCAAATCCCAATGTTAGATGATTGGCCAACTTCACATGCACAGCGCGGGATTGTGATTATAATGTCTATGTCGCGAACAAGCACTGTCTTGCAAAAAAATAGATGGCCAATACAATCATAAAAATGAAAAGCATATTGCGTCGATCATCTGTTAACCATTCACAATGTCGCTGTTTAGCGGGGACATACACGTATATCGTTTGATATCCCAAGGACAGCGTGCTCGTAGATACTACGAAGGAGACTAGGAAAGGGTAAATTCAAGCTACGAAACTATGAAAATTGTCTCACAGCGTTGGGGAACAAAACCTAAATAACCTTTATACTGTTGGCATGAAGCCTGGAGAAAAGATCTCTGAGAACGTTTACTGTTACGTTCTTTTCAGATAAATAAGTTTTGGTTATTGCTCATTATAATTTTTAGCCATTTTCTAAACAAAAGCGTTTTTTTTATCAGAAAAGAGTAATTCCATTTTACGCAAAGGTTAACTCATTTCAATCACCTTTCGTAGCGTACTTCACAAGTTTGCTCATAGAACTCTTTGATTAAACGTCAAAATGAAGCTTGCGTCAAACAACAATGAACCGTTAAATAATTAAGAAATAGAAAATAGAATGGAAAATAGAAAAATGTAAATAGAAAACATGTAAATAATTCAATTTAGAAAACAGTCCTAAGAAAGCACGCGCGCTGATTGGTTAAAAATCCTGTTTGTATAACTCGATGGAGATACAGTGAAAGTTTGGGAGAACTCGAAAAAGCTGTGGAAACACTCGCCTGCGGCTCGTGTTCCCACAGCATTTCTCGTTCTCCCAAACTTCCACTCGTGTTTGTATAACTCGATACAAACACGGTACATGTTTTCTATTTCTTAATTTCAATTCAATTCAATTTCTATTTCGATACTTTCTATACTTTTGAATTTTACAATTTAAAATATTAAACAACCCGCATACAGCAAAGCTAATCGAGGCAGGTCGTGCTATTTCAAAACGCATATAAGGCAGACCCCAGTTCCCAAGGATTTTAACGCCGAGGAGGCAGCATGTCTTCATCGAAGCCAAGGAATTCAAAGAGCAACAGAACTATCAATTTTGCTAGACCAAAACCTCTTGCTTTTAATTAGGGAAAGATGAGAGCTCCCGAGCACTGAAGATACGAGACGGAATAAACGTTTTTAATCTCATTTTCCCTAAAACTAGACCATCTACCTGTCAGTAACTCTCTTAAAAAGAAAAATCACTTACCTGTAACTGGAACAGGTGGGGGCTGCTGTGGTGGTGGGGCTGGTGGGGGTGCCACTGGTGGCGCTGCAGGAGGGACTAGCGAAGGTGGTGGAGACGGCGGCGGCGGTGGAGATGGTGGCGGTGGCGGTGGCGGTGGCGGTGGCGGGGGTGGTGGCGGTGGTGGTGGTGGTGGGGAAGGTGGAGGTTGGGGTGGAGGTCCTGCTGGAGGACCTGGTGGAGCCATCGCTGGGGGCTCTGCTGGCGGTGGTGGTGGTGGCGGCGGGGGTGGCGGCGGGGGTGGCGGCGGGGGTGGCGGCGGGGGTGGCGGTGGTGGTGGTGGTGGTGGTGGTGGTGGTGGCGGAGGTGGTGGTGGAGGTGGTGGTGCAGGTGGAGGAGGAAGTGGAGACGCTGGAGGTGCTGGTGGCTGTCCTGGAGGAGCCGTTGGTGGTGCTGGTGTTATCTGTGGAGGGGCGGCTGGTGGAGGTGACGGTGGCACTGGACTCGGTACTTGAATAACAAAAGATAAAATAAATTTCTCACTGGAGAATAACTTTGTATAATAATAATAACAATAATAATAATAATAGTAATAGTAATAGTAATAGTAATAGTAATAATAATAATAATAATGATTAAATATAAAGTAATCAAAATAGAGGAGATCAATCTAACTTATTCAAATATCTCATGTTGAGGGTGAAAATTTACGTTTAAAAGTTATGCTTAAACGCTATATTACTATTTTATTTCTATGGTTAGGCCCCCCGTCCACACTAATCCGTCACGAAAGCGGAGCTTTTGGAAAACGCTCTTTAAACCGGAAAAAACTGAAAACAAGGCATTGCGTTCTAGCGTGGACGGAGAACATTTTAAAAACAGATTTTTTCCAAAACGATGACGTCACGACAAAGCGCTTTCCTCAAACACAAATCCAAACTGACCGCAACTTGTTCTTTGGTCGTCGATTGTCACGTGAGGAATAACCAATAATATTCAGTAGGTTCTCATTGGCCTTTTGGTTTAGAGCGGTTTTCAATTGAGTGTCATAAATTCAAAACCAAATCAATTACTTACCAGTTAGACTACTCTGCCAATCTCAAACCGTAGTAAAACCAAAACCAAATTAATTGTCTGATTACTTTTGACACGCAGAATATTGAATAATGCTCTATCTAGTTGCATTTTGATCACCTAGATGTAAGTATTCCTTACCAAAGTAAAACCACACGTTGAACAAAATCGTTGCTAGGTATGGAAAGAAAGTGAGAAACGTTGAAAGGTTGCCAATTTTTTAGACCAGTTATGTGTTAATTTACATCCTCATGGCGATTTGAATGAATTTACGATAACAATTAGTGGATGTCGCAATGTGCTAATTAGGTCCATGTTTCAAGCCTTCATAGCATCTTTCACATAACCATTTAGGCCCTACTTATTGCAAATGAATTGTTCATAGTACTGGGCGTAAAGAATATCTTTGCAATGCTCAAGTCCAGTTTTTGACTTCGACACTCACGTGGTACACCAGTCACTTGAACGTCAATATATTCCGAGCAGTCAGTTCTGGGCATAACTGAAATGGTTTTGTCACCATCCAAGTGAAGTATGAGCTGTCCGTAAAGATCTTCTGCTCTAAAAGTGATGAACTTGTGAAGATCAGGGTTTTTGAACGTTAGTCTTATTCTGAACTCTTCTCCAGTAACGCGCCATCCCGTTGTCTTCGTTTGTGATATGAGGTGAAAGGGATGCCCAATCAGGTTGATGAAACGAAGTGCAATACATTTGCCTGTGAAACAAAATAATATTTTTGGGTTGAAATAATGTTATTCTTGTTTAATGGGAGGTTTAATTTAAATCCTTATTATACAGGTTAAGAAATGTCTGCAGCTTTAAAGGTCAAGGATATATTCACTTTCACGAAATAGTTGTTAAGCAAACGAGAGGTTGTTGGTTATAGATTTTCCAACTATGAGGATGGTACATTCAGAAACAAGATGTGAACGTTTTTTGTCCTACAGTATGCGCGAAAAACAGTTGTGTTCTTTGGATGGCTGTGACTTAAAACATTTCAAAGCGCCTTTGGAACGAAAACAGGAATGGGGTAATATATTATTATCCAGATTAAGAGTGGGCAAGTTGAAGTTGAAGAAAACAAACAACCCGTGCTATGAATAAAACACTTTAAAAGCGGCGTCATTCATGACCCATGTAAAGTAATTATCCCCTTATCATTATTTATTTCAATCAATTTTTAAAACGATGATTACTTCCTGATGGCCCGGGGGGATATGTAGGTTTTCCAGGAACAGTCGGAGGTGGAGGTTGTCCCGGTATACTTGGAGGTTGCCCTGGTGGCCCAGGTGGAAGCTCTGGCTGTTCTGGTTCTTGTGGACCTATAGTGTCACAGTTTTTGTAGGGATTGTCGTCCATTGCGTATGGGACAGCAATAAAGGAGCTTTCTAGTGCAAATTCGCTTGTGTGATTGTCGAAAGCAGCTGTTGTTTTCCACGAAGATCCAACTTTATCTGACGCCGTTAAATACCAGCCTTGATGAATCAAGCCAAACGAAAATGTATCTTTAAGTTCTGCACGACGACCAATGTAGAACGTGGCGTCCTTAGCTGAAAA
>CM042748.1:32640124-32654477 GCA_022496165.2 Catalaphyllia jardinei | reverse complement strand
TATTTTCCCGTGCAGTGAAATGACGTGAAGTATATATGAAATAATCCTGATTTTTTTCAGGCTTCTCCTTTCCAATTGCTTAAATTGGAAAATTTACTGCGATGATCACTCTTCACATTCATCTACAACCGCAGTACAAATATGGATTATTTCATATATACTTCACGTCATTTCACTGCACGGGAAAATATGAACTCAATAAATTGACCTCGCTCCCAATGTGTGGCTTCATAGCTCAGTTGGTAGAGCATCGCACCGGTATCGCGGAGGTCACGGGTTCGAATCCCGTTGAATTTTTTTTTCAGGCTTCTCCTTTCCAATTGCTTAAATTGGAAAATTTAATGCGATGATCACTCTTCACATTCATAAATCCGTGTGTCAACAGTTGTTTTGACACTGGGAAAAGTTAAATTTTTAAAATAAATTAATCTCTGAAACATTTTGTTTATTGGGTTTGTTAAATTCTAGATAAAGCAATGGTTCTCGGCTTACCAAGACCAAGTTTGTGCGTGGTTTAGTCTCGCTCGACTGCCGACTGAGGCTGCTAGAAAATTATTTCTGTATTTCAAGAAACGGCTTTATCTTTCGTTTTTTGGCTTCTCGAACCTGTTCAATGCCTCGGCAAGACTGTTTGTACCTTATCTTTTGCCCAGTCACGTAAAATATTATCCTAATTCTCAGAACTTTCCGACATTTTAAAACGACAGAGGGAAAATCTTTGTAATGATGACGTCAGTCGTGCATCTGTCCTCTAATAGATCATAGGCGAGAACCGATCAAAATGCGAGAATAACTTGGGTTATTAATAACGAGTTATAGAAACACGAGTGGAAGTTTGGGAAAACAAGAAATGCTTTGGGAACACAAGTCGAACATGTTTTCTATTTCTTAAAGAACTATTTAATGGACCCTAAGAATTCAGTGATTTTTGTTTTCCCTCGACTTTCCGAGGCTCTGGGAAAAACAAAACTAAATATTTGTTAAGGGACAATTAATTAAGAGTTTTCTGCTAAGGCTGCGGTTTAGTGTAATAAATAAGGCAAAGGGAACATCTGATTAGAGGGAGAGTGGGCGACAATTGCTTAATTTGGATCAACCCATTGCCAAGTGACCATAAATCAACCAATAGGAGCACGGGACGGATTCAAAAAGCTCAACATGACAATACGTGGCGCAAATGTAATTTGTTTACCCAAGGAGCACTTTGGTGATCTTGAATACCTGTGAGAAATCAGGAATTACTTCTTATTATTATGTAGTTACTGAATATTTACCAAAGTTTAAACTCGCGTGGGTTGCTCTAAGCATAAAACCATATTTCTTTTGCCTCAAGAAATAGCCTCGTTTGCAGTAGGACTCCAAAGAGATGGTGTTTCGATCCCGGCTGAAACCAGGAACATGTGCAATAAAGTATTGGCCAGTTGGTCCTATCATAAGATCCTCACCCCTGACGTATAAGAGTGCGTTCTGTTGGTAATTCTGTATAGCGGGATGGTTTATGGAGTAAATTAGATACATTGCACCCTGTCTGACTGGAAAACAAAAGGGGCGAAAAAACATCAATCAGCAGATGGACTATCACTACTATAGTTAGAATAGGTTAACCCATCTAAAACAGGAACCTTCATCAGCTGCGTTGCTCCGTGCTTCTGCGAAACTTTTGGTTCTATATTTCATTTGCCTTGACGCAAGGAGAGTTGGATTAATGAGCTTCTGAAGTGGTAGAGGTCCTTTTCATACATGTGGCGTAATTGGTTTCAGTTAATTAAGTAAATTTTCGAAAAAAATTACTCACAGGATTTTGCTGCTCCACTGCTGGTAACCTCCGTTGCTGCAGTAGCGCTAGCTGTAGCCATAGCAGCTGCAGATAGAGCGGCTATTGCTCCAGCAGCCCCACCGGCTGATGCTCCTGCTCCTGATATACTTGCAGCACCTGCCACAGCTCCGGCTCCAGCTCCGGCTCCAGCTCCTGCACCTGCTCCCGCTCCAGCTCCTGCACCTGCACCGGCTCCAGCTCCTGCCCCAGCAGCCGCAGCAGCAGCAGCCCCACCTCCTCCACCCACGACACCACCCACAATAGGTAGACCAACCGTTACTCCCGCTTGTCCTTCTTCTTCCCCACCACCTCCTGCGGCTCCACCACCCCCTGCGGCTCCACCACCTGCCTCGGCTCCTCCACCTGCCTCAACTCCTCCGGCTCCTCCCCCTCCTCCTCCTCCACCACCACCACCGGCGCCTCCACCAGTGGTTCCTGTCGTGCCAGCTGTACCAGCAGTACCACCAGTCCCAGCAGTACCACCAGTCCCAGCAGTACCACCAGTCCCAGCAGTTCCAGCTGTTCCAGCAGTACCACCAGTCGCGGCAGTACCTCCTCCGCCTCCGCCACCACCGCCTCCTCCTCCACCTCCTCCCCCACCCCCTGCTCCTTGAGTCGGCTTCTCAGTGGGAGGGTGCTGACCGAAAATGTTAAAAGTGCCACCACTCTGTACTTGCGCCATTAATATTTTTTGAACAGTTTCTAGCGCTATCATATGGGCTATTCGTTTACCAGCCTCTTCACCAGCTTTCATCCCTGCCTCCAATCCAGCTTTTGCTCCGGCTTCGGCTCCAGCCTTGGCTCCTGTCTTTGCTCCTTCCTGGGCCCCGCTGCTAGCTCCTGCCTGGGCTCCCGCGTAGGCTCCAACTGTAGCAGCGTGAACAACTGAATTGTTTCCGGTTATCACAGCTGAAGAAAAGAACAGAAAAAAAGTGAGGGATCTGTTTTGTCAGAAGCCATTGACTACACCTTGTTCAGAAAGTGCGTAATCCTGTAAAGAAGATTTCACTTCTGAAAGTGGTGTGAGATTTTTTTAAGCCAATCTTGTAGCGATTAATGCAAAACCAATTACGTTTCGACGAAAAAACACTCTATAAACGTTTCTGAAATTTGCTGAAACGAAGAATTATCAAATATATGAAAAGCCCTGAGTATACTCACGAATAGCAGATTCATTTCCTCCGGCGTGCGGAATTGAGACACCCGGTATTCCTGACGGTATTCCAGGTATCGCGTTCTTTCTTTCTTTTCCATGGACTGAGATATGAATTATAAATGTAAATTAGTGTTAAGTCGTTCTAGTATGACAATTTGCACAGGCAATAGCGAAGATGTTTGTTTACAAACGTTGATTTTGTTATTTAAATGTTCATAACGCTAAACAAAAGAACTCTTCGTTTCACCAACCAATAGTTCTCTGGTTGGCATATCAAAAACAACACGAGACGTAACTGATAATCTTTGCTATACATTTTACTTGCTTTAGTCTGGGTTTGACGTTATTGTGGGGCATGTATGGTCGGCTTGGAATTTGTGTATAGAAAGATGTTGCTTTAACTCGTTTTTAATGTTATATTCATTGCTACAGTCCCTCCCTGCAGAGGTAGACTGAGTAGCGTTTGACTCAACTTGTGGCATACTTGAGGACAAGGGCGTCGCCAAAGGGGGTGGTCCTGGGGTGCCCGTGACCCCCCCCCCTTTGTAAGCCCTTTTGTAAGAACTCAACCTACAATATTCAGGTGACAATCCGGTAAGTATGACTCGGTGTGACCCCCCTTTGAAAAATCCTGGCTACGTCCATGCTTGAAGAGGGGTCCAAAAGAAATGAATTAGTTAACAAGTATAACGAAAGCCTTATAGTTTGGGCTACTTGCTGTGAACTTGCACCCCAAGCAAGACAGCTGGTAAATTTTCTATCTCGTTTTGAGAGTCGGGAAAATTCAATTCTTGGGCTCCCTAACATTGAGTCTAACCTTTCAATCCACGGTCTAACGCTGACCTTAATATCACTTCGATTATCTTGTTTTACGGATTCTGCTCAAAGTTTGAACAATAAGTGCAAAATGATCTGCTTAAAATCTACTCATAGTACGGTAACTTTTAGAATACTATTTAAAAAATCTCACTTAGCGATACCACGATTAAATTCTTAAGCATTTTCGAGAACGCCAATTAATGTCAAGCCTCCTAGGAATGCTTAAACCGTGTATGTGTTACTACGAAAATCACCGAACTGTGAAATGAACCCGAATTTTCGCATCGCTGCCCCGCCCACTTTCTTCTACTGCTCCGCCCACTTTTATCGATAGATTCCAAGAATTCTCGGCGCGTACACGCTGTTTGTGCTGTATGAAACTGTACTTGTGTGGATCGCGGCCGGTTAAATTTCGCTGCACTTGAGTTTGAACAAGATGGATAGATATGAATTTAAGGTTAGAGGTCCAAAAGAAAAATGCGTAAAGCTTTTTTTGTCTTCAGAGGAAGTTAAAACGTTATGCATGGAGTCCTTGCTCGATCGTATCTTGACAAGATTCAGTGGCCTTCGTGGCAAGGAAGTGAGCTTAAAATACGCAGACAACAATGACTGGATCGAGCTCCCCGCAGATGACTTGGATTCATTTATCGACATGATAGAAACTGCGAAAGACTCTGCAAGAGAAAACCTCAAGGTGATTGAACTAAAGATATGTGAGTTAGCTCAAACTCCACAAGAAACTGCTTCACATAAACGACTCCGCACTTCGCCATCGCCATCGCCAAAAAGTGGGAGCTTGCATGTGGCTAAAAAACCTAAACATCTAATGGCACGACGCCTGGAAGCCGAATTTAATCGGTCCGGAGCTTCAGATACTGTCGCTTATGAATCTCCCACTCAGAAACTGTTTAAAAAACTTGAGCAAGAAAAGCAGGATGCTGAACAAACTGTTGCAAAGAAACAACACGAGGTCTTTGAGCTCGAGAGTAGCTTCAAGTCGCTTGGAACTAGCAAGAAACCACAATGTTCGAATTGCCACAATTCGGGGCACAACAAAACTATGTGTTCGTTTGCACCCTGTTCTTCTGCCACGATATGTAAAGAGATAAAGCGACATCCAGAAGAGGAGAAATATTTCAAAAAAGTACAGTCCGAGCTTAAAGTTGCGAAGACCAAACTCAAGCAATTAGAACTGGATATTATGTTGAAGAAAGATAGTTATTCCGCTAGCCTTAATACATTCGCTGCAAAAGTTCAGGCGGACCTAATAAACAGTGATCCTCAAAAATACCTGAGAACAACAACAACCGGAGAAAGGGTTCCACAATGGCTTCTTGTCAATACAGACATAAGAAAACTCGAGAGAATTTGCAACGGCAAAGTTCCAGAATCGAATGAAATTCAGAAACTTATCCGTGAATACGACGAGAGCTTCGCCATCACTTGCCGACAAAAGGCACTTGAGCAAACACCTGTTAACCCTGTGAAACGCCTGTGGGAGCAAAAGGGTATTAAATTTCCAGGGAAAGGCATCCTTCCCAACAGTTCAGTGAAAAGTTGTACCGCTACAAGTACCTGTACTGCTTCTGTCACGTCAGTCAGCGATGTGCCCAAAACCGTCGAAGAGGAAAATTTTTACCTCGAAATGGGGATTACAGAAAGCTTAAAGACGTACTCATCGACACCGAAAAACACTGAACAGTCAGAAATTACTAGTAGCGATAGGCAGCCTGATGTTGACGAGCCTGATTATGGCCTTTCATTACTTTTTACAGCCGCCAAACTAGTAAGCGACTGAACAGCTGTGTTGTTATGCCAAGTTACAATTAAATTACAGAAATGTTGAGTTGATGTATCGGCTATATTTTAATTATAACAAGTCCGAAAATTATCAAATACTCGCAGTATTAACTTTGATTAACGACAGCAATGTTCACGATTTACTAAGGAAAACTTCATATCTTTGCAAGTCTTGACAAAAAAAAATTGCGTTTGTTTACTTAGTGGCATCTGTTTCTAATTTGTATTTCAGTGAAAAACATTCCCGCCGCATTAAAGTGTTGAAGATTTACTGAAAGAACAACTTGTGTTCTATTAATTAGCCTTCTTGTTGGGTACATTTTTAAAGTCATTCTGTGTTTTCATGACTAACACGATAGTTGGTCAAAGTGTTCTTAGAACAAAGCAGCCATTCTAAATATTGATATAACCAGTATACTTGAAAAATTCGCGCATATCATCTGTCGTTACTTCTTTCAGAGCTTCATGAACTGCTACATGCAAATTTTCTCGCAGAAGTTCCCGGAATTCAAATCGCTTCATTATGGTCTTAAGTTTATTGAAAACATATTCGGCTGGATTCATTTCTGGGGAATACGTTGGTAAATAGACAAATGAACAGCCGATATCATCCAGCCATTCTCCCAGCGCATCTCCCGCTCGGTTGTGATGAATTGCTGCATTGTCCATTATAATATGATCGCCGTAAATGTACGGTGGTCTGCCATCTGGCAGAAAAACATGACTAGCTTCCTCAAAAAAATTAAGAAAGGTCATGGAATTACTTGTGCCATTAATGGTGTTGGCATAGATGATCCCGTCAAGTCCACACATCAAGTTCAGTGTAATATTTGGGGAGTTCATATTCCTTGAAATTTCTACGGCTGGTGTTCCTTTGAGTGAGTGGCCATAGTTTGGTTTCCCAACATCAGGCAGCTTTATCCCACTTTCATCGAAAAATTTAAGTTTGTACGGATCAACTGTATAAATGTAATTGACAAATTGTTGACAGTAATGCACATTTTCGGGGCTAAATTTTTCCGCGACAGGCTGTGTGAGTCTCTTCCAAGTCCAGCTTCCATCCGTCAAGTGATTTCGAAGCGCCCGTTGTATGGCTGCATTTGACGTTCCGCAAGCAACATTACAAAACTCGTTGACATACCTATAAACTTCACCCGTGGCCATAGATGCTCGAGAAGTTTTCAAAAATCGTATGAAATCGAGATCATCCTGTTGGAGATGTTTTGATCCGGCAGCGTGGCTTTCATAACGCGTGCTACCAGTTTCAAAAAATTGTTTCCAAATCTTTCTAACCGTATTGTATGTCGTCCTGTTTTTCAGCGCAATTTCCGAAAAACTTCCAGGAAAATAACCGGTAACTAAGTCGCCTCCCTTTTCCACAACATCTTGAATAATATTTCTTCTCAAATCTTCATTTAAGGCTTTACCACGCTCATAAACTCTTCCCGCCATGCTCATATGCGCCATCGCTACGCCACAGGGCACGCCACAGTGAAATAAAATTCCACTGTGGCGTAGCGATGGCGCATACACTACATGAGCAGGGCGGGAAAAGTAACGGTAACGGAATTCATCGAAGAAAGTGGGCGGGGCAGTAGAAGAAAGTAGGCGGGGCAGCGATACGAAAATTCGGGCCCATTTCACACTTCGGTGATTTTCGTAGTACTGTGTTTTTGACTAACGCAAAACGTCTGTTTTAATAATATATTGAAGTATGGATAACTTCAAGTTCAATTTTCTCTCGCGGGGTAATCTTGAGAACTAATATCTCGATAGTTTCTTTTTAATTGTATCCAAAATATTACCATGCCATGAAGTTTTTTGGTAACTTTTTTTTTGCTATTACTGCTCGAATGTTTTGGGGAAATTATCTTAATGTCATTTCTTTTAGTTGGTATAGAAGTGTCCTGAGAGATTAGTTTCAAAAGTGGTTAGCGTTGACACCAGTAACCTCTAGCCAGGATGAATCATTAGTTTCCACAAATAAAATAATCTTGTCTTAACCAGTTCTGTCCTAAAAAATCATTAAAGAGGTTTAATTGTCTGTCTTTATGATCACTTATGTGAGCCTAGAGGTAAACAGGTCCATAAACTTCACCGGTGTCTTTGTTTCCTACCCTCTCATTTTTTTTACGCGTGATTAACTTTTAATTTTTGTATATCGTTACTGAGTATTTGGTAACATATTAGGCAGATCAAGACAGATCAATTGTTAAGTGTCCTGACTTCAATCTTTTCTTATAACTTGTGATGATTATGAGCAGCGCTACAGTAATACTAATGGTTTTGGCTAAATCAGTAATAAAATAGTTACTCTCCGGGAAGGAAATCTAGTGCATTGTGGACAGGTTGGCCTGACAGTTTGGAGCTACTCTTTGATGTTCAAGAGCCCAAGGCCAGGGAACTGGCCAGGGCTCGAACCAGGATCACTCGACCAGAGTGCAGCGCAAATGCCACAAGACCAGCGTGTTTGTTTTGTTCTGTTAATTCGTGGCTAAAAAAAAATAAGTAGATATTGGAAACAATAAGTTTGATCCCTTCAATTGTAAGTACACGATGCTTCAAAATGCCAGGATTTTGTGAATTATTGTTCGTTTTTTGTAAATCACGGTTCAATGCACATATTTGTCTTTGCTAGTTGAAAAGGGGCAACTTTGGGTTCCTTTTATTTTGTGGTAAGTCCAGATTAATGCTGATGTCTGCAATTTGTGGCATTTAGCGATATGCCCCTCGAACCACATAAGGTTAACAGGCAAGACTCCCTGTAATATAACTGTCCATGCTGAGGAAATGTTCATCATTACATGAAATGGGCTAACTTTATTTTGGTCTTGTTATAGTTACTAATTAAGGAATGAAACTTCATATTTGGCTGTTCTGTGATTACATTACTTGTGTTTGTTAGGAACGTAGATTTGATGAAAGACATTCCACCCAAGCGACCGTAAACTTATGAACCCCAGATCAACAGTTAAATGTTTAGGCTGATAGGTTAGATTCAGATTCCGTAAAATATATGGGCATCCTTGATCCAAGCGTCTTTAATTGCTTTTTATCTTTATTGGAAACACTCTGAGCTTCAATGTTTACTCTCTTTTAACGGGGTAAGTACCTTAGAAAGAAAAATAAGAAAATGGACTTTGTGGAGTGCTCGTGCTTTAGTTTCTGGAAACGATGAAACCGGACTTTTGGCAGGTATAAGCCATTTATGTCAGTTGATAACGTCGCCACTTATCTGACATCTTTGAGAGAAGCCAAATCGCACCCGGTTATGGTCAAAAGTGTTTGCCATCTCGCACTATTTACAGATTCAGTTTACTTAAGGAATCTTCTAGGTGTAAGAGCCAGTGATTCTAAGCAAGCAAAAATTTCCACCTACCAGTCGCACGCTGTCTTGCTTCATTGAAACGACCGTGCAGTTTGTGCTTTCTTCCAGCACTGATCACCGTCAATGTCAAAACGATGAACGCACAGAAACCTCGCAGACTTTTCATCTCGTAAACGCCTATCGTTTTAAGAAACGCATGAATGTATAGAAAGCCAACATGGAAATTAACAAGAAACAATAGATATGAAAATATTTGCGCTGAATTTCAAAGCTTGTCGGCCCGCGGGGTGGATAAGTGAACGTCGTTACCTGCTGAGATTCACTCTCCTGTCGTCTTTGAGTGACGTAATTACACGGTGGTATAAGTTTTGGTTTGCCGGAATTTCTTCATTACTTGAACGTCGTTAAAACAAACATGCTTTATGCGAATAGTTATGTTTTAAATTCCTTGTGACTTCTTCCGTCTCAGATTGGGGGTTATTAGGCGATCTTTCTTGGGAAATTATATTGGACTGCTAATGAAAAAAGCATATCAATTATCTTTTTGGCATAGCACTGGTCGTCTATTGTTTGATACCTGTTCGTCCCTGTTCTTTCCATTCATTTAATTATTCAAGCAGTTGCGAACGAAATTGAAGACAAAACATCGGTTGTTTTTTTTTAAACGTTATCGATGCTCTCTAAAATGTTTTTTTTTTGCTGTGGTTGTTGTAAGTTTATTTTTCAGCAAAGCATTTCAAGATGAGACGTTTTGATGCTTAAAATGTCACTTTAAAAGAAAATAAATGTGGGCTATTCAAATATATTTTGCTCCCATCAATACCAACACTGACTATTGTCAGGTAGTGAATAGGGTCAAGAGGCCGTGAGATAAGTATCTTTGATGTCCTGCTGAGAGAATATGTGCCCTTCCAGACTGCGGACCCGATACTGTTCAGCCACAACATATTCAATAGAGAAATGACTATTGCGGAAAATAAACAATTCAGTTACAATGTCTACCTGTTGCACTATTTCGCATCCTTTGAGACCAACACTTTGCAGTACATATAGCGAATTTTTCTTTTGTTTTACTGACTTTTAACCAGTATCACCGGCGGGATGAGGAAGTAATATTCTGGCGACTCATCATAAAACAAGACTTTGAATAAGGTTCCTTACAAATTCGATATAAGTTCTTTGTTTAGCAAGGATGTAGAGAACATTAAAAACACAAACTTCTAGTGAGATACTTTAATCTTTCTAAAAGGACTCCATTAAGTACCTAAGATTCTGAAGGCGCTTGTAACTTTCTCGCTTGAGTACACTTACCAAAGTCTAGAGAACTTGCAGCTGGGTGCGCGTTACTGTTTATATCATGACATAGAAAGAATCGCGTAGAATAGCCGGACATCATTACTTATTCATGAAATTCGAATGTAGTTTGAATGGCCAAGAATAAGAGAGAAAAGGCCATAATTTGCCTGCAGGGCATTGCGTAGCACTATCAACACAAATAATGTAACAGAGAATTAACTCTGAAGTGTAAATTTTAGTGCTGATTTAACCCATGAATAACCCACTGGGCGTTAGCCCTAGTAAAGGGAATCAGGGAACCACACGAGGTAAAGACTTTTGACCTCGGTGGGAATCGAACCCACGACCTCCGGAATAGATCTACCGTCACTCTGCCGACTGAGCTACGAGGCCGGACAGAGAAAGTCGGGGTCGATTTAGATGGTGAATCGCGGCGAAGAGAAAGTAAGGGTACATATGAATGTTGTGCCGCGTAGCACTATGAACACAAATGATGTAACAGAGAATTAACTCTGAAGTGTAAATTTTAGTGCTAATTTAACCCATGAATAACCCACTGTGCGTTAGCCCTAGTAAAGGGAATCAGGGAACCACACGAGGTAAAGAAAAAATCTTTTGACCACGACCAGAGTGACGGTAGATCTAATCCGGAGGTCGTGGGTTCGATTCTCACCGAGGTCAAAAGATTTTTTCTTTACCTCGTGTGGTTCCCTGATACCATTTACTAGGGCTAACGCTCAGTGGGTTATACATTGGTTAAATCAGCACTAAAATTTACACTTCAGAGTTAATTCTCTGTTACATCATTTCGATTTCCTCTAAGTCTCAACTAATGTTTTGAACAACGGGCTTTTCATGAGGAATGCCATATCTACAATTGCGGCCAAAAAATTGGAAATTTTGCGATGCTTTTGGACTATCTTTCTACTTTTGAAAATTGGGAAAAACCAGCTTTTTCAGAGGGAAACATGTTCCCGATACGAAGTGAAAAGCGATTTTTAAGTAAGCGAGGCGGGCTTCAAAAAAGTGAACAACGGGAAATAAAGAATTGATGTTCTTTTTAACAGATCCCGTCTTTAATTTGTAAATCGAAGTAAAATAACGACTACCAAAATGACATTTAAAATTGCGAGTTGGAAGTGCGTTCAAATATGGCGTGTCTTTGCTTAGTGAGCCATTGTTTGAAGGATACGACTGCATAACAATGGCTGTCAAAAAATTACCATATCCTTTTAAAAAAATCACTCATTCGTTAAATGCGAATCGCTGATCAGTAGCCCGCCAACTTTAAAGCTCATACAACGACTGCTTGACGAGTGTTAACGCGCGGAATTACGATGAACCAGGAAAACAGAAGTGCGCTGGATTGGGAGCTCAGAGCTCATTGAATCCCCGGTAAAAACCGTCGATGGTTTTCCAAATAAGATGAGCGGCCATCGATCGATCTACGGACTTTGTCTGAGTTCCTTGCCTTGTAAACTCCAGAATACAGGGCCACTTTTAAAGAAGTATCAATCGAGTGGCTCGGTGGCTCGTCAGTCAATTTAAAGAAGTATCGCACGAGTGGCTCGGCAGCTCGTTAGTCAATGCGACTGGCGAACCGCAGAGCCGTCGAGCCACTAAATTATATACCTTTCTCGTTCTTTTAAACACTCAATACGACTGGCGAGCCGTCCAACCATCGAGCCATTAAATTCTATATCTTTCACTGACTCCACCATTCTCTTTCCCAAAAGTCAAAACACTTATTAAACGCAAAAGACTTCAAAAATGGCCTTGCTAACGAACACTGCGATCAAAGAATGCACTTGGTTGTTTTCAAAGACATTCGATCGAACGCGTTTCAAGAATAACTCCATTTGTCAATTCTTTGAATCAGTTCCTTCCGGTGCAAAAAAAGCAAATGGTTGTCTTCCTCACGCGCAGCGATATTTTAGGACACACGATTTCAGCTTTCTTTTACACATTGATCAATAAAAATTTTTTATAACCTGTTTTTGTTTTCCCTCCCTTTTTTACTGGGAGACGCGGTAGATTTACTTTTGAGGTGCCAATAGGCTAAACAAAAGCGAAAACAATATACGAAAAGTTCATTGTTTTGATGCTCCGCCTTCTTCAAGTTAATGAGCAAGGCCATAGCGCGCGCTTATCTTAACCAATGAGACTCGCCTCCTAATGTTAATTTGAATAATACTAGGTAATATGAAAGGCCTTAGAACTGCACGTAAATGTCCCGAGAACAACAGGCATTCTGCGCGATGACCCAGCCAATCAGAATACAGGAAATTAAATCCGTTGTATATTCCTCGGTATTTCACCTGGCCTTCCAATCGTGTATTACCCACAGTAATTTCTCATGGCGTGGTGTATAAAATAGGCATGCAACGCTCTCTCGTGGCATATCATGGAATGTCCCACTTGTCACCTGCATACAAATACAAGTAACTCATTAGATATGTATCCTTAGTATACCAGTCGAAAACGTTACATGACTATTGCTTATTCGACACTTTGTTCCAAGATTTTCTGATTAACAGCCACAGTCTACGAGCCCTAGTTTTACATGACTGATTCACAAAATGCTCGTAATTGTCCATAAATGGTCATGATATGGAACGATCGTGCCCTGGTACTATCAGGCGATGGAATGCCACTAGGCCCACTACAAAATTTTCTCCGATTCTTACTGGTTTAAATTAACCACGTGACACGAGAGTGTTAATCCTCGGAGAGACACTATCAGCCTTTATAGTCCACCACTAAATTTTCTTCTGTCGTCATTGGCCAAATCTGATCACGTGGTACGATCTCGCGCGGGCACTAGGGAGACTATCAGACGATAGTGCCCGCTCAGCGAAAGTGGCTCATCAAAGGCAGCTTTCTCCGACAGTTTTTTTTAGATAAGATGAAAAGAATTTATCGTCCCATGTCGATTTTAGTTAGAAGAGAGCAAGAGAAGTGATTTTTTATGCTGAAAGCTGCAGTAAACTACGATACAGCAAAACGTAAAACGGGCGCAGAGGTTTCAAGATTCGAGGTTTCTTCTTTAGGTTTCTTCTTTAGAAGTCAACAGTTGGCAGATAAAATTGTTTATACATGTATAGATGTAATATCATCTGAAGAGGATACAACGGAAAATACGAAACACACATCAAGCGCTCCATAGCGGTTGGAAATTTTGATAAATAAATTCTTTTTGTTTTCAGTTTTGAGGCCTGTCGCTACGGGAAAATTTAGTGGTGAACATAAAGACAATAGAGTGTTATGTCTCGGAACTATCGGTCTGATAGTTCCCCCTTGGAAATTTGATGTTCCTAAAACTAGCATATTTGCCCTCGAAGCTTCGCTTCTCGGGCAAATATTTGTTTTTAAGAAAATCGAATTTCCGCGGGGCAACTATCAGCCGATAGTTCCTCGACAGAAACACTCTATTGTTTAAATATTGCCCGTCCGAGGAAAAAACCCGGATGAATAGTCCCCGTTTGTGAATTTTTTTTGTAAATAAGAGGGATTATAGCAAATGAACAATTAAAATTGCATTAATAAGCACTTAATGACTGGCCCCAAGGGAAACGTTAACAGTGCGTTTTGTTTCCTCGAAACACTCAACATTGAGGTCGAGGAGAAACAAAACTCACTGTTTCCCGCGGGACCAGTCATTAAGTGTTTTGTTATACCTCTCAACTCAAAACTAGAAAAAAAAAACTGCGAAGAAATCGTTTGCTTTACGCCGGCTGGCTCACAAATTTCCCGCGGTTTCAAGAAGCACGACCTGATCTCTTGTTGTTTCACTAGGGAATTAGTGAGTTTTGACCCGCGACACGTGACGAGTTCTCCTACAATCGGGAAACGTATTTGAATTGGGAATTATGACAGTTGGTTTATACCTGTTTTCTTTTTCACATTTTTACATTTGCCTGATTCAATATGATTTTTGAATAGCGCGCGGAAATATTTTAGGGGTGAACAAGTAAGATAACAGAATGTTTATGTCTGGAAACTATCGGTCTGAGAGTTGCCCCTTTGAAATTTGATGTTTTTATAAAAGCTAGCATGTTTGCCCAAGAAGCGAAGCTTTTAAATTATTTTTGTATTGTGAAGAACATCAAATTTCCGCGGGGTAATTATCAGCCGAAAG
>CM042748.1:32627888-32630124 GCA_022496165.2 Catalaphyllia jardinei | reverse complement strand
CAATAGCAATAGCAATAGCAATAGCAATGGCAATGGAAATAGCGATGGCGATGGCAATGGCGATGATGGTGACGGTGACGGAATTGATGTCTGTGATGGTGACATTGACGATGACGGTGATGGTGTCGGTGATGGTGTCGGTGATGGTGAAGGTGACAGTAACGGTGACGGTGATGATAGTAATAGCAAGCAAGCGATTTCTCACGATCTCATGACCACGGATGATAACACAATCAAATTTAATTCTAGCAAGCTACTTATAAATTCTGCTTGACTGAAGTGCTAAGATGCATGCCACTAGAAATTCTCAATAATGAAACAATTATTTCGAAACTGTTAAAAAAAGACATCACCTTTTACTAGTTACGGTATTTGACTTCAACGTTACTGTGATAATTTCAAGTAGCTGGATAATTTTGGCCCAAATTCTCGGTATATTAAGCCTAATAAGTACTCTGTAAAACATGAGGCTTACAGTATTACTCAAGGTTGCTTTCTATCCAGAAAGGTTTAAATAAACTATTCGTGAAAAACTAGTTTACCCGAAATAGAAGTTCTTCACCGTCATCAGTCACCCGAGATCTCTTGAGTTTCATCGGTTGCAATCCTTTCACTACACCGTCATCAGTCACCCGAGATCTCTTGAGTTTCATCGGTTGCAATCTTTTCACTACACCATTTTGAATAACGTAACGAAGACGTAACCTTGGTCCTGTGACGTAATAACCTTCAGGTTTGAGACTGGAATAGAGAATGAAAGGCACACCCGCATTGTTCCAAAAGGCAAAGTGGATACAGGGCCCTGAAAGAAGCAAATAAAGACAACTCATTGTGTCAAAGTAAGATCAAATGAGTGTCCCTTATGAAGTCTTTTTCAGTCTGTTTGATCCTCGAAGGGCGTTGTACAAGTAACAAGTCAACCAGACCCATATAATTTCAAAGTGACTGTTAGTGGTCACTGATGCCGCTTTAACCATAGCGCACAACATTTCTATTTACTTATTAACCGAGATTGAGGTCTTTACGGGAAAATCTCAGACCGAGACCTTGCCGTCATGACCGAGCGATAGGGAGGTCAATACGGCAAGGCCGTGGTTTGAAATTTTCCTGTAAAGACCGAAAGTTTGAGGTTAATAAGTTGTTTGTTTACTGCGTTGTTTTGCAAGCTCGTAATCGGCCCGTGGGTATTACGGGAGAATAATCTCCCAGAATTAGCCAATCAGAGCGTGCGTATAATAAATGAGTTTAATAACTAGGGAAGTATAATCAGTATCTGATGAACCATTCGATTACCCATCCATCATTTCTTTGCTCGTGCTTAATGTTAATATATAGATTTAGCCAAGCCTAAAAAGCGGGAGCTCTCAAAAAAACTAACCATTTTGACACTCAACACAACAGCCTTTACTCACCAATAAACATTTAATAAAACCGAATGAATTGAAAAATTAAAACAAGGAAATCCTTATGATTTCAAGATAAAGCCAAGAAATGAATTTTGAAGCAGGAAAAGATGCAAAATTTCAAACAGGTGCGGTGTGCCAGTGAATTATTTACGCTAAAGAGTAACTCAAATATTATATTTTCCCACAGCTTTGGCTTCATAGCTTTAAAAAAAATCATCAATAAGCATTTCTAAAATCGTAAAAAAATTTAAATAAGCATTTCACCAAACTGAAGGAGATGACTATACAAAACATAGAAATTTTTATAAATAATATGCAAAGAAATGCATTTAGAAGCCAGCTTTAAAGAAAATCATCAATAAGCATTTCTAAAATCTTAAAAAATATTTTAATAGCCATTTCACCATATTGAAGATGACCATACAAAACAAAGAAATTTTCATAAATAATATGCAAAGAAATGCATTTGGAAGCCAGATCAATAAGGGCTTGTCGCTCATTCTTGCAGCGCGTGAGAGTGGTAAGCAAATCCAGCTGGGCGTGACAAAAGAAGAAACTTTGGCAGTCTACCAAGCAGCTGTCCAAGAAAAGTACAAATTTTGGGCTTAGCACAGTTTTATTTATTGGTGAATAGGGTGATAACGGACACATCTATTTGTTTGCAACAACTTCAACTCAAGTATTATTGTTTTAGTGGTTAACGAAAATTAAAACGATGACATTTAGAAAATGTTTTAACAATACAACTCCTTTGAAGCTATATCTCGCCGATGCAACGTGACCAGTGCCTTTAAACTTGAAAAACACGATTGCAGTCTCCTCAACAAAAA